>SZWC01007790.1:27307-51899 GCA_023375785.1 Penium margaritaceum | reverse complement strand
GAGAGAGGGAGAGAGAGAGAGAGAGAGAGAGAGAGAGAGAGAGAGAGAGAGCACATATATTGTGCCTAGTTGTATTGTCCCAAGTCATGCTGTGAGACGGTGTGATGTGTTGTCACTTGATGTGATTTCACTATACTGTGTTGGATCTTGTTGCCTTGTGCCGCAAGGCACTCTATGTCAAAAATATAGGTCTCTGACAAGGTGCCTCCCTAGTCCCTGGATAATCAAATTCTCTCAATAAGATTCATCTCCACGGAGACAGCACCTTGGTAACGGTTCACTCTTGTATCATTGTTGCATGAGATCCAACCCATCCCTAGTAAACTGCGATCATGTTCCAAGTGCATCCACCTAGTGGAGAAGCTATTATTCCACTCATTTTTCCTGTTCTTATTGTATGTATGGAGGATGTTCATTCCTTTGCAATTAAACCCATAATAGTTCTATCCATCCTATTAGCCTTTGGTCCCATGGTCAACGTGGTTGTGTCTCCACTATGCCATATTCCTCTTTCCTTTTCTACGCCATCTAATACTGTCTCTCACTCACATCTCTTGACTCTGCCAGTCCGCTCCCTCATCCACATCTGCTCACATCAATGCATCCTCTCCTTCCATCGCAAAAATTCTCTTGGTGTGCCCTCTTTTACTCTCAATACCAGTACTCTACCCCGCTTCTTGTATATGCTCGTACTCTAGTTTGAGCTAACTCCCCACCCACAACTTCATGTTTTCTCTCTCATCACATTCCAGTTATCTCACACTTCCACTACAGCTACCTGCTTCTGCCATTACCTATCTTGTGTAATACTTTTTCTGACATGGTGTGAGAACGTCAGGTGACATTTCCTGGTGCTGCCTGACCATTTCATCACATCTCCATCACCATTACTACCTACTATTATCAGCGCTTTCTCAAACCCATACTACTGCCACTTCCACCGCCTATATCTTCTTTGCCGTATTTCCTTCTGCCTTTGCAGTCAGGACAACCAACTGGTTAATGCCGATCTGTCCCATGCTCATTCAACTGCACATGATGATCTTTGCCTTCCAGCCTTGTCATTGGCTTGCCTGCTTATTTGCCTGCTCGTTCTTCTCCTTCATCTGCAGTTGAGGTTAGCGTTATCTTCTCGCCTCACTCCTCAAGCTTTGGCGGCACTCTTCACCGTGATTGAGCCATTTGTCTAAACAAACGTCCATGGTGACGTCCGGTGTCATTTTTTGCTGACTTCCTAAAGTAGTATCCAAGCTGCCTCCTGCCACCACATTTCACAAAGCTTCCTACCGCATTCCGCTCCCCTTGTTTTAATTCTCCCCTTGCCGTCCAATCCTATAACCTGAAATTCTTCACTCTTTGTCCCTCATCCACTTCTCCTGCTCCTCCTCGTGACCTCGTGGTGAGGTCACCTCTCCGCCACTACTTCCCCCTCCCGAAGCGCCCTTAGCTTCTCCTTCTCATCAAGAAGGATGAGAAGGAGAAGCTAAGGGTGCTTCGCCCTTAGCTTCTCATGATGGAGCTTGTATGTACTCCATCATGCTCCATCTGCATTAGTGTCATCCTGAACCTCTCCTACATCACCTCACTGACTTATTCCCTAAAGTCGCTCTCTGCCGCCGCCTCTCCTTTCTGGATTGCCTTCACTCTCTCATCCTCCTCATACAACCATCTCCTTCTCGTGTACTCTCAACTACATCAATTTCCATTGACACCAATTCCGTTGCCTTCATCCACCTTATCTGCTTTGATCTTTTCAGTTTTGTGCGATCAACCCTCGTGCAGGTAATTCTGCCATCATGTGTATGTTGAGTGTAATTGGCACTCACATTCTCGTTTTATCAAAATCCAAGTACAAATGACTAACACAATATCCTTGGTGTAATCGGCGTGCACATGGATATGCAACCGGCATTTTATTTGGCTGTGTCTCCTGTAGACCATGAGCAATGCATGCGGCACTAGCATCACAAATGCATTATGCATCTGTGACCAAATTACAGCTGACACTTACTTTAAGTGGTGGATTCTACAGTGGAAGAAATTTTACAATCAGCACTTGTCGTATTCTTGGCAGTGAGATCGGCACTGAAATCCACGATGTGGTCAATGCCCGTGAAACCGTGTAATTGAAATCCATCTTGTGCAGTCCGCACATTTTGCATTGTTGGGATAAGTAGGTCAGTCACTGAGTGGTCGTAACATGTTTTCTGCATTTTTTATCAATTCATTTTTTTTCAAGATTTCATCTCGATGCACACCACCATCGTGGCTTTATAACCCGATGTATGCTAAATTTGTTCAATGCATGTACAACCCTTGTTCAGCCATGTCGTGTTGTTTAAATGATAACCCCTTTCGGGTTTCCTTGAGAGATACCCCAAACTTTGAGGTTGCTTCCATTCTTGTTTTGTCCCTCAAGTCGTTTGCAACATAGAAAACCGTCGCTTTTTCTTTTCTTTTTTTCTTTCTTTGTGCTTCAGAGCAGGCGAGAAGAAGAAAATGAGGAATTCTGAATCTCTTAAGAGCTCAACAAGAGCTTTTAGGTTTTTGCGTCAAAACCCCTTCTACCTCCTTGGTCTCAAACTCTTTGCATCAAAATCCATGGTCAACTTGACCACACACTCGGGTTTGACCACGAAAGCTGTAGAAAAACAAATTGGCTTGCATAGAATTCCTCAACTTGAGGATTCATGAAAAATGAAGAAGATTTTGGCACATCGAATGCCTCTCTTTTTCACTTGATGCTTGGATTTTTTCAAGCGTCAACCAGTGGTATGTTGGAAAAACTAGCGGTCTTCCTATTTTTTCATGGATGAGAATATGTTATAGGAAAACAATATTGTAAAGCTCGGACTAAGTTCCATGTCGCATTTTACGGTGGTCAAAACCGGGTTCAGATGAGGATTCCGTGTGCCAACCATCAGGTCGGGTGAAAAGATGTTTTGAGACTCGAATCTTCATAGTGTCAATTGATGTAACTTTTGTCACCTGATTGCGCCGCTTGCACGCGTCACTAAAATGATTCCTATACGTGTTTGACTTGTCTGGGGAGGACATCTCCTCCGACAGACATGGAAGGAAAGAGGAACCTTCCTTCCCTCCTCGTTGTTTCCTGCTCCAATGATCTGGTTGTGGGAGGCAGCTCCCCTTAGCCTCTATGGCACAGACAACGCCATGGGGGCTTTTGGAGTGGGAGGACTCTCCATTCACCTCACCCCTTGGTACCGTTTGCAACATGGACGAGGGGAGGAAGGGGAGGAGACACTCCCCTCAATGTCCCCTTGGCACATTCGGTGCCATGGAAGAGGGAGGGGGGCTCTCACACACCTATCCCCATTGGCATCACCGGCACCATAGAGGAGGAGTGAGAAGATGGACTTTCGTTCCTCTCCACTCCTCCTGTACTTTCTGTGCCATAGGAGGGGGGGTAGAGGGACTCTCATCCTTCTCATCCCTTTGGTGCCATTGGTACTGTGGGAGGAGGGGGAGGAAGTCTTCCGTCCCTCTCCTCCCTGTCAGCTCCATTGACATCGTGGGAAGAGGGAGAAGAGTGACTCCCATCCCTCTCCTCTTCCTCAGCGTCATCGGTGCCTTGGAGAAGGGGAGAGTTGTGGGCCGATGTGGAGGTGATCCAGCTGTGTGCGAATCTTGCGTGTCCATTCATCAACCTCCTCTTCCTTTGAATCCTAAACCTCAAGTTCCTGTTGCTGCCTCACAGAGCCAGTGAATGTAGTCGTGTGATCCTGTGGTGTAGATCCAGTTGCGCCAGGTGGAGTCTGTTGTAGTCCAAACAGGCCCTACAACAAGGTCTGGATGTCCTGGGGAGTGGTCAACTGCTCTTGCTGCTGATGCCTAATCTTATCCTGCACCTATCGCAACCCGTCAATCGCCCAAGAACGTGGGCTCAACTAGCCCGACAGGGAGTTAGAGCTGTAGAGATAAATCGGTTCCTTTCCCTTGTCATTTCCTGACACCATACGGTTGCGTAGTATGGATCCAAACGTCAAAGTTGCCGAAATGAAAAATCATGAGCATTTATCAAGGATTTGGAACGCTAAGGAAAATTGATGCTTTGACCAAAAAATGCTGATGTCAATGCACCTGATGATGACGTTAGTTCTTTTTTATGCCACTGCAAAAACTGGCGTATGGAAATGCCAGCGTATTTTATGCTTGCAAGGCCGGCCCCTTGCTTTTCTTTGTCCTTTTTTCCTCACGGAGTCCTTGTGGCTGTGGAAGGGAGGTGACCGTATCATCCCTTGCTCATGGTTGTGCAGGGGCTGCATAGTCCTACAAAGATGCTAAAGAGTGTTGTGTAGCTGCTGTGCATTACTGTGTAGCTACATTATAGTGCTGCTACGGGGCACTTCTTAGCAGAGAATATTGTGAAATAGCAGTGCTATGGAAGACAGCAGTCGTAGATTTTATCCTCTACAGACGCTACCATTGCTGCTGCACTGTTGTAGCCACTGTCGCTACCTGGTGCTACTACTGCTGTTGTTGCTACTGCCGCTACAGCAGCTGCAATACTACTGCTGCACTGCTCCTCATCCTGCTTCTGCTACAACAATGTTGTTGCTGCTCGCAGTTGCAGATGCCACTGCTTTTGCTAGCTGCTATTACCGCTGTGAAGTGCCACTGCTCGCAACTGTCGCCACAAGGTGCTGTTGGAACCTGTTTCTCTTTTTTTGTGTGTCAAGGATGGAAGCTACACTATGCTCTTGCTGCCACCCGGTGATGCCGCTGCCACTTGGCATGGCCATTGTAGCTTGTCACTGCCGCAGATTTTGCTCCCATGGTGGTTGTTGTTGTGTGGTGACGCAGCTGTTGCTGATGTCAAGGCAACGCCTTTGCTGCCAGTGTATGCTGCGACAAGTCTTCGGATGCGGTAGCTGCAGTGACTCTCACTTTTGCTGCCGGTACTGTTTCTATGCGATGCAGCTCAGCCAAAGAGGTCTTGCTACTTTGATTCCATAAGAAACTGCTAAGAAGCTTCCTAGCCTTGCTACCACAGACGTGGCAAAACTGTCTTGTCAGTGGACGCACTAGCAAGCAATAAGGTACAAGAAAAATCAAGGGATAGGCTAGGGAGAGAAATTCTCATAAGCTCTATAGCTTAGTAATGCTGAGAGAAATTACAAATGAAAAATACACCACATAAATACCTGTCACAACGAACGGCAGGTGACGCATGCTACAGTGTGATTTTGTTGTAAAACTGGCCTAACATCAGTATTTGGCCATAACTCTGCACACAGGCATCCAAATACAACATCGTATGAATCTAAACATGCAGAATCTTGAGCCAGACGGTACGAATGGTGACACACACAACACTGGCACTGATCAGTGGTTGAAAAATACAAAACATGCAAATCAGGCTGAAGAGCCAGTCTATCAAGAAAGCTCTAGAGAATGTACAAAAAACACAGAGCATCCTAGTGAGCACATGCGACGTCATAACGGAAGTATGGGAGCTCCTGGTGGGTGGGATCACCACCCGTCGGTGCTCCGATGCCAGCTGGGTCAGCATTAGGGATTTGAAAAAGCATGGACATGGCCGAATGGTCACAGTGAGCTCTACAGACAAACGGGGATGACTCACATCACAACATGAGTATGTGATGGAAGATATTCTAAGAAAATGATGTAGCAAAAAAATGACCTAGTACCAGGTCAAGTGGCACAGCTACAACATTGCGCACAACTGCTGGGAGCCCTATGAAAACCTGCACAACACCGATCATCTGATTGATTGCTACTGGAGGCGTCACGTACCTACGTCCACTTATGCGCCAGGCTGTCGTAGCTAAATGGAGGGAGGAGTGTTACATCCTAGACATACACGAGGCTCTGAACTATAGAAATGGGCATTTCTTCCATGACATTCATAGCCTTCCGTGCGTCAAAATCTAGAGTTTTACACTGATTGGCCAAGGGCATTCTTGCCACATGCCTTGACCTCCAGTGTCCCGCCAAAAGTTTCTGAAACATCCGACCACCTTTTGGAAAGGTTAACACAAGTGTCAAGAAATGTATCGATACTGTCAGGAATGATATCAATGTTTTGATACTTTCGGTTGAATTTGCAATGGCGCTTGACTGTTACAAAACCTCAACTCAATATGCTCAAACATCCTAGCTTCTTTATGGAGTTTCTTTAAGCCACCACTCATGACGCAACGTCACACACGATGCCTGAATTGAGTACCCAAGACAAAAGGTATGCCTCATTCTGTTTCTCTACATAGTATATATGTGCTTGAAAAATCCAACACTTGTCATCAAAGTACACTTACTGCTAAAAATAAATGATCTAATCATTCAGATTCCTTGGATCATCTTCTGCTCCACATCTCATCTCAATGAACTATTACATCCCTCACGTACACGAGTCCCTAAACTCCGCAAGTGGGGATTTTTTTCCATTACATTTGTGGCCCACCACATGACAACCTCAGGCTTTGTACGCCGATTGACTGAGGGAATTTTGGCCACCTCCCCCGATCCCTAGTGTTCTGTTTCAGGAGAATCTGACAGCTTCGACCACTTTCTAGAATGGTCGACACAAGTATCGCAGACTGTGTCTATGTTTCTATACTGTACAGTTGAATTCTTGATGGCTCTAGAAATTTTACAAAACCGCGCCTCTATGTTCTCAAATTCCCCCGAATTCTTGATAGAGCTTCTCCAAGCAGCCACTTGCAGTGCGACCTCGCACGCGTCGCTTGGCTCAAGCACCGATGACCCAACATATGCCTCATTTTTTTTTGCACCATTGCATACATGTGCTTGACTCACTTGACACTTTTCACCGAAGTAGACTTACTGTAAGTAGACTAAGTAAGTAGACTTACTGTTAGTAGACTAAGTAAGTAGACTTACTTAGTAAAAATCATCCTTATTCCCTATGTTCTGCTCGATGTAGCACTTGGTATCAGAACACAGTGGTGCTAGAGGAGCAACTGACGTATTAACTACCTGGCGAAAACCTTCCATGAGTATTCATTGTAACTCTACCATTCAGAAAATACGAACCTTGCAAAGACAATGGTGAGTGGAGTAAGCACAATTGGTGATGAGCAGCAGTCACTGGCAAATAATCCAACGATGGAGGATCAGCAGCACGCTAACACCGACGCTCTCCAGACACAGCAGACAGTATAAAAAACTTATGCAACAAATGGCACAACACCGAAGAACCCTACGACCAACCTGGTGTCGGACTCCTTGAGCTCCGCAAATCCTTCACCTCTGCCACTGCCTTTGGGCTCCACATCTGGCGGAATGGGAGGTACCGGTTGACCAGCTCCCATTAATAAAGACCTGTGCCAGAAGTTGTTGAGTATTGAGAGCCTCGATACCCCTATGCCCCTATAGCTCAACATTGCAATGGAGGAGCTTTGGATTTCCTGTACACGTGAAGCAGTGCTCACCGAGAGAATTATCCAACTCTCAAGTGAACCCTACATTCAGCCAACACTCCCTGATTTGTTCGATCCTACAAACTCAAAAGGACCAAAAGTGAGGATAAAGTTGACGAGTTTGGAGGTGTATCTTACCACTGCTTGGGTCATTAAGGACATAAAGAAGATTGACCTTATGGCCTCACTTTTGGGTGGAACAACTTTACGTTAGTGATCTGATCTAAAGACCATCCAAAGGTGGCAGGAGACTGGAGGAGACAAAATCAACGGCTCACGCGGCCGCTCCCACATTGTCAACCACAGGCATACCACCTCTTAAGCAGATGAATCGAATGCGACATGACTCCCTCACACCACCGGAGACGTGGAGCGACCTCACACGCATAACAATCTTCTGTTTTGGAATATTGAATGAGAAGTGTGATGCATGGTACATGCTTCAATCCCTACATCAGCAGTCCAATGTGGCAATGTACATGTGGTGTTTCTGTGAAATCACCACTGGCAACAACCTTGTCCCATGATAAACTATGTTTCTACTACAATAACAGCCTCAAGTGAGATATTTGGCGAGCAATCACCATTTTCAACATCCAGGATGACCTTTTGTGAGTGATTGTAGCAGTCCATCACATCGACAACGTTGAAAAAAATGCCTAAATGCAGGAATGTAACACCTGGCGATCCCAAAGCCGTAATTTTTATTGTTGTGGAGGAAATTCGCAATTGACAGAACCTCGTTTCCGTTGGGGATTGACGACATTGTTTAACGCAATCAACGGCTCTACTAGACTTGTGAGAAACCGGATTACATCTGGCACGGCTGTCGAAAATGGCATCAACAGTCCAAAAAGAGGATGAAGGGGCACGGGGACGACCAACCAGCAATATTGTTACAAGTACAACCAGTGGTTATAAAACTTGCAGAATATTACAGGCATTGTTTGATGGAGCTTCTCAGATTTTTGTCAGCAACGACATGGTTTGCAAACCAAAGTGGGGGTGTTTGAAGGAAAAGTTGTCGGTGAATGATTCCAGATATGTCGACTTTGAAAACCTCTTTGACTACAAATCAGAGATCTACACGACATAGCAGTATGAAAGATTTGTCCAACGAGCAACCACAAAATCATCCTCGGATGAGATGTCCTGTATCAGCACAATCTGTAGATGGATTGCAGCAACAAATCAGCCTATGTCAGCATTAATGGTAGAAAATGATAACGGCCTCCGGTCGAGGGACCCACAATGCATCGGTGGCTACGGGAAGCAATAGAGGTGGAAGCAGCAGAGGGAGTTGCAGCAGTCACAAAACACCAACGGATGTCTTTGGACGTGGTCGAGGGGTATCTACGGCGCAAGGCTCAAGCGTGGCCATTCCATGTGGAGACTGGAAAAGCAGAAACAATAGTAGCTGCCTAGGCGTCCACATCGACCTCGACACTTGAGAAGTTTGCATCCATTTGGGAGGAGTTTGGAGCACTCATCAAGGAGTTCAAAGGGGTTTCCCCCGAAGAGCTGCCCTGTGAGTTCACTCCACAGAGAAATGTTGACCATCAGATAGACCTGAAGTCAGAAAGCAGACGGACAATGAAAGGGACCTATTGGAAGAGCGATCAGAAGCAGACCGAACTCGAGAAAAAGCTGGACAAGATGCCTGGGCAGGGGTTCAGACCTTCCACGCCACCCTGCACGACACCTGTTACCTTTGTGAAAAACACAACTGGAGAAATGCGGATGTGTGTGGAAGGAAATCACCATCAACAAAAGGTACCCTCTTCCGCGAGCAGATGAATGTGTCGACCAACTTTGTGGGGCCTGGACTTTCAGCAAATCGTCCTACGTAGCGGCTATCATCAGATCTGCGTATCTGATAAGGACGTCGAGTAGACTGCCTTCCGCACCAAGTACAGGAACTTTGTGTTCAGAGTGATGCCGTTAGGACTCACCAATGTACCCGCAACATTTATGGTGATGAGCAGCAATTTCCACCTATACGTCAACGACTTTGTTTTCGTATACCTCAACGACATCCTGCAGTACATCCCACTCCAAAGGAGTATAATGGACATCTCCAAAAAGTTCTTGAGATTTTACAAACAGAGAAGTTTTCAGAAAACTATCAAACAGCGACTTTGGTCGCCGTTTGATAGAGTTTTAGGGCCACATTATCGATAGCGGACGAATCACCATGGACCCCAAAAATGTGTAGGCAGTCACTGAAGGGCCGGCAGAGACCAATGTTTGGGACGTCCAGATAGTTTTAGGCTTCTGCAACAACTACCATCAATTCGTGAAGGATTACACTTGATTTTCACTGCCTCTCTCTAATCTCACTCAAAACACCACCGAGTGGAACTGAGGGGACAACAAACAAGAAGCGTTCAACTTCTTGAGAAACACTCTGACCTCGGTGCCAGTACGATTGGCTGATTCACTGGTGGACTACATCATGACTACCGACGCATCTGATCCAGCCATAGGAGCCGTTCTCCTCCAAGAAAATGGCGGTGGAGAACAATCGATCATGTACATGTTGCCAAAACTACATGGACCAGAACTCAACTAAGTAGTGCACAAAACAAATGATCGCAGTTGTGCACACATTCAAAACATGGCGGTGCTACTTTGAATGCCTGCGATGAATCATCCACACCAACCACCACATACTGAAGTATCTCAAGACTCAGTCAAACATGAGACGTTCCTCAAGTCCAAGTTCGACCACAACATCGAGTGCCGACCTGGAAAAACAAATCTAGCGGAATCTATGAGTAAGGGTGCATGCCGGATCAGATTTGCGGATCTCGCGTAAGATCCTTACTCACGGATCGGATCCAACTCCTGGATCCGGACTCTCGGATCTGGATCTTGGATCCGCGGATCTGACTCTCGGATCTAGGTCAGATCCAGCGCAGGTGGAAATTTCTAGCATGTATAAAATCCAATTTTCAGCATGAAATAACAGTGTTTAATGTAGTAAACCACAATTTATATGTAGTACATGGGATTTTGGCTATGTTTGTATGCCTTTCATGTCCAAAGTGTGCCTTTTATGGCAGATTACACAAGTAAAGACATACATTTGCATCATCCAAGTCACCCTCATCTGGACTCTTGGATCTCGGATCGGATCCAAGTAGTGAGATCCGGACTCTCGGATCCGGATCCGGATCCGGATTTGCGGATCTGACTCTCGGATCCATGGATTTGGTGTGCACCCTTATCTATGAGTTGGCGACCAGACCTGAGGGCCAAGATCATCACACTACTTGTCAAACAAGATGTGTACCTCGTGAGGCTCTTTGCAAAGGGTTACAAGGAGTTTGGTGAGTGTCAATGATCCCTACTGGAAATGACAATTTCCTCATCAGGTCATCGTTCCACTAAACGAGGAGCTACGACAAAAATATCGGAGGGATGCCATGACACCGATCTAGGTGGAAACTTCAGCAAGGACAAGACGCTACAGAAGCTAGCAAAGTAATACTGGTGGGACAAGATGCAGAACAATGTGGCGACCTTCTACAAGTCATGCGATACCTGTCAACGGCAGATATCTCGTCACACGAGGCCACCAGGACTACTCCAACCACACCTTGTTCTGATGGAGCCCTGGGTCGACATCAGCATGGACTTTGTGACTGGATTGCCGGCTACCCCATCCTAGTGGTGGTGGATATATTCTCTCAAATGCCGTACTTCATCACCTTTGAAGGAACAGTGTAGCTGTTTGTAGATTAAATCTTACGACAGCACAACGTGCCATGTACCATCATCAACGACAGAGACAAGCATCTCACTAGTTGCTTTTGGAATGAATTGATGACACATTATAACAGTCGGATCCAGCCATCTACGCCTTTCCATCCTCAAAGTGTCTGACAAACTGAACGGACCAATCAGACGCTCGAAGAGCTTTGCCGTACTTTATGCAAGCTGCACAGCTCTGATTGGGCATCCAAACTGCCAACTGCAAAGCTCAAATCCAGCTGGTTGGGGCCGTTTGAGATCGAATGAATTTAAGCCCCTTCATCGCTCCATTTTGCCTGCCTGACAGCATGGCAATCCACCCAGTCTACAACATAATCAAGCTCAAGCACTACCGGAACCCAGCACAAACTTCCTCGACACAAATGTTGCACCCCCATCTTGTATTCAAGTGGATGGGGATATAAAACACGTGACTGAATACATCCTTGAACATCGATGCCGTGGAAGAATGACCAAGTATCTGGTCAAGTGCAACGGCTAGGATGCCGCGCACAACAACTGGGAGCCCTTCGACAACCTCCGAATGTCAATCACCTGAGCGACGGCTATTATGGCCATCACACACTTACATCTGATCACGCGTCAGGATGTTGCGGCTAACAAGGCATTAAGTATTGCACCTTGATGTGCATGAGTCCCTTAACTCTGTGAGTGGACATTACTTTCATTACATTTGTGGTCCATCACGTGACGACCTCAGGATTTCTACGCCGATCAGCCGATGGCATTTTGGCCACCTCCCCCAATGTAATGTTTCAGCACTCCAGCTCTCCAGCTCGTGCACTGAAATCATCATTGGAGTTCAGAGAATGGCGTCCAAAGCTCACTAGAGGGATTTCCTCCTCAGCGTCACTTTTGAGGGAAATCATGATCAACGAACCGTGCAGGGAGAAAAGAATATTTTGAGTCTCTGGAGGTCCATTTGCTACTTTTACCTCGTCCCCTCATTCTGGGTCCCAAACAAGGGGGGTATTAGTTTGAACTCATGAATTTGCACGATTTTTCTGTAAACAAAACTCAAAGTTTGTACCAAAAAACTTGAGTTTCAGGTATAAAGCAAAACTGCAAAACCATCTTGTGCGAGACACGTCCAACGATTTTGCGCCGACGCTTTTTGTTTCTCTCGTGCCTCACTCCCTTGCTCTCTATCCCTTGCCGCACTCACTTGAGGATACGGGGAGAAGAGGGCAGGGACAAGGGCTCAAGGCCAGAGGCCTTGTCCCTCAAGGCCTCACGGCCTCCTGGCCACCGATCAAGTGACCAGCTCGATCGGCACCAACAAATGGCCGGCAGATGGCGGGCTAGTTATCTGAACGGCCGCCAGCCGGCAGCCAAGTGGCCAGAGACCAACAAAGGACTGGCCACCGGCCAGCCCTCACAGTAGCAACGGGTGGTGTCCAAACAACCCCCGCAACTATGAAGAGGGAAGGCCAAACTGGCCCTCTCGCTACATTCCTCCCCACTTATTATGAACTGTCTCGGTTCATGACCAATAACTAGGAGTGCCACATAGCGAGTCATCAACATGGTGAAAGAAAAGTAACAATTACAAGCACCAGCAAAACATGAACAAATACATGGCACTTGGACCTAAGTTGCAGCTTGTTGGTCAGCACGGCTAGCAGCCTCCCCCTTTAGGCTGGACCATCGGCACGACAACCATGTTGGACGTCCCCAACCTCCTATGGTCGCAGTCCATGAATGCCGCCTAGTGGGTATGTTGTTCAATTTTTTCCGTGTTCAGGTGGTGCTCCCCACCACGCTTCGATCTGTGCAAGCTGCCAGCTCATGTTAGTACTCGTTGACTGCCCCTACGAGCAACCAAATTTTGGACTCCCATGATTTATGTTCAGGTCTACATCTGGTCCAATGAACAAGGTTTTCTCTAACAACGTGTGACCGGCATGTACGCTCTTGTACTTGAGTAGGCAAAGGACCTTGTATTGGTCGTCGGCAGCAAAGACTACTTGCATTGGTTGAACAGTTCCTTTTTTCATGTATGGCGCCAGCAGGCTTACATAAAACATGTCATGTATCTTCATACTCAGTAGAAGAAACAACCAGTATGCCACTGGCCCGATGTATGTCACAATGGGAAACGGCTCAATCTACTTTAGTACACGCTTTTGCACTCCTGGAGACTTCAGCTAAAGGTTCTTCGTTTTAAGTAGCACCTTGTCGCCAATTTCAAACAAGACCTTATGGTGAATTTTGTAACCATATGTCTTTTTTCTTTGTCAAGCCGCTTGAAGGTGATCCTTTGTCTCCTAAGGAAAAGGAGTATATGCACTCAGAAAAGGCTTGGGCATAAGGAACATGCTCTTCTTTACTCCAACTTTTTATCAAGGAAGAGGGCACCGCTGGTTACAAAGGAATCATGTGGCCCATGTGCTCTACTGGTGAAATCCCAGCCGGTGCGTCTTGGAATACATCCAAGAAATCTGCCAGTAAATTTGTTATCTCTTGTGACGTGTCTTCCTTCACATCTTCCCCCACTTTCAACAACGGTACTAGGAAGTATCGACAACAAGCTAGCATGAAATTTTAGTTGGTTTGGTGACAATTCTGTAGTTGGAATCAACATAAAGTGACGTTGTCCCTTTTGAAAGATCAAGCATTTTGATTCAAAGCACATCATAGCCTTGTTTTTGTGGAGCTACGGATCACCTAGCACCACGTCAAATGGGTCAAGAAGGTTGAGTACCTTCGACGTATCACTCTGTGCCGATAATAGGGCCATAGAAAGGGTTGCAGCCCCTGCAATTGTCTTGGCCGTGGAAATAGACATGGTTGTGGAAACAGACAGGGCTCGCGTGAGGATGTTCCCTACCCCTAGATGATGGGGACCACTCTAGGATAAAACTGTTTCAAGAGTGTGGGTTCATTTTCTTATGTGAGAATGTTAAATTTTTTGAATTATTTACGAGTGCAGATTTCTCTGTTTTTTTCTCTCCTCTTGCTGAACCTCATTCTACACTTGCCAAATGACATTTCCCACTAAACCTTGCATCTCGAGACTAGATACATGATCGAACATGCTTAGTGGTGGAGACACCATCCACTATGTAAGAGTTTTGTGATGCAGTGATTGAAGTGAATGCCGTCATAGCGACAAGCTTAATCACACTCGCAGTACCTTTGGTCAATGATTTTGACATAGTCAAATTTTCAAGACTGGAAGGTGCTAGCCGAGTTCACAAGTAGCCACAAGATGTGGGCTCAGATGGGTGGATCATGGGAATTGCGGTAGCTGCCTTATCAATTCCGTGTTAACCACAAAATCGACTTGCCATCGACAATCCTATTCATTTGGAAGAGCAGAGGTAACATGATGATGCAACTCAAAGGACACCTAGCTGGTGCTCCTGCAAAAGTGCTAGCTCAAACTAAGGGGATTACTACTTTGTTAGCCTTGGCTTTACCCGACAGGTGGGCCTAAAGTACGAGCCATCAGATGGTGTATTTTTCGTTGGTGAAAACCTTACGGTACCCATGATGGAATACCTGTAAAACCGAGCAATTTTCCATTAGAACAGTTGTCCAAGACAACAGTGGTGGAGAACAATGGGTCGCATACATGTTGCAAAAACTACGTGGGCCTTAACTCAACTATGAAGTGCACAAGAAAAAATGCTCGTAGTCGTACACATGTTCAAGACATGGCGGTGCTACCTAGAATGATAATGCATGATCAACGATCATGCTCTGAAACATCTCAAGACTGAGCTAAGTTTGAATCGTTGACAGACTTGATGGATGGAGTTCCTTGAGTCCAAATTTGATGATGACATCAAGTACCGGCCTGGAAAAACTAATGTGGCGGATGCCCTAAGTCGGCAACCAGGTTTAATGGCCGAGATCAGCACCTTGCTCGTCAAACGAGATCCGCACTTTGTGAGACTGTTCGCAAAGGATTACAAGGAGTTTGACAGGCACGACAAGGCCAAGTTCTGGTTCGATGACCCCTCCTGGCAAGGACAGTTCACTCGCCAAGTAGTCGTCCCACCGAACGAGCTCTGAAGAATGGTATTGGAGAAATTCCACGAAAAAGGTCCAAGTGGACACTTTGAGGACAAGATGCAGAAGAAGATTTCAAAATACTACTTGTGGGACAAGATGTGTCAAACTTTTGCTAATTGTGTGACACCTGTTAAAGAGAAAAATCATCACACGAGGCCACCCAGTCTAGTCCCTAATCCATACCTGTTGTAATGGGACAATGGACCGACATCAGGATGGACTTCATGATGGGACTCCCTGCCACCCCTGAGGTGTATGATGATATCCTCGTCACAGTGGACAGATTTTCCAAAATGTCACACTTCATCCCGATGAAGACCACCGTCACTACAGAAGGAACAACTCGGCTGTTCTTAAACCAGATCGTACGGGTACACAGCGTGCCACATACCATCATCACCAAAAGAGACGCCCACTTCATTAACCATTTGTGGCACGAGCCACTGAAGCATTTTGGCAGTCAGATCCATCTATAGATGATGTTCCATCCTTAAACCGACAGGCAAATGGAGCGGGCCAATCAAATACTCAAACAACTTCTCTGCACGTTATGCAAGCCATACAACACCAATTTGGTAGCCAAGCTGCCAATTTCCAAACTTGCATACATATCCACCACTTCCAACGCAACTGGTAAAATCCATTTCAAAGTGGCCTGCGGGAAACGTCATGCCACACCGTCTGGATTACAAAGTCAAAGCAACATCCTCGCGATCAACATCCACTACAGGAACTTGACAAGCATTTGTGAGGAAACATGGCAGACCCTCACGAAGACCCAAGTAGCTATGAAGCAAGCGACCATTGACATCGTAGCAATGACGTATCTAGCGTTGGGCATCGCGTCATCCTCAGCTCAGTGGACATCAAACTACAAGGACAGGTTTTCAACAAGCTCAAACCCCGGTGGTTGGGACGGTCAAAGATCAAGCAAATGCAAACCCCTGTCATTGCCTGCCTTTGCCTGCCTGACAGCATGGCAATCCATCCACATCAGCAAGCTCAAGCACTAATAGGAACCCAATACGGGCTTCTCCTACAGAGACATCGCACCTCCATCTTCTATACAAGTGGACAGGAATACAGATTACGTGATTGAAGACATCCTTGAACATCGACGCCGTGAAAAATGACTGAGTACTTGGTCAAGTGGCACGGCTACGACGTTGCACACAACAGCTCAGAGCCCTACGACAACCTCCAAGACTTAAATCATCTAGTTGATGGCTACTATCGTTGTCACCGGCCTACATCTGCTAAAGAGCCGGACCTTACAACAAAAAGGGGAGGAAAGTGTTACGTCCCTCACATACACGATTCCCTTAACTCCGCATTTGGACATTTATGTCATTACATTCATGGCCCACCATGCGTCAACCTCCGGATTATTTTTCTGTTTTTCCGAGGGAATTTTGGCCACATGCACCAACCTTCAGGATTCCGTTCCAGAGTTTTCTGACAACTTCGACCACCTTCTAGAAAGATAAAAAAAATCTTGTGAACTTTATCGATGTTATAATATAGCGCGTCGACTTCCGATGCCGTGGTGCATCACATCTGGATGCTACCATGGGCCTCTGCGTAGACGGGCAAAAATACAAAACCCCGACCCATCAGGACACCTAACTGTCTAGAAAGCATGTGTAGTTGCGTAATGGTCGGACTGACCATATACCCCTCGTTTCATAGAATAGGCCTGATTCCTCCCTACCTCGTTACATTAAGCCTGATTTGTCCCTGCCTTGCTACAATAAGCCTCATTTGTCCCTTGTGTGTAGACGTGAGCTTCAGCTTTAGAATAACAACTGATACACCCCTCGTATTTGTTGAAAGAAAGCATGTCAATATCGCATGGAATCCGGCGTCGACATGCTTATGTCATTTTTCTAGTCCAATAACAACAAACCCCAATAATAACATGGGTTTGTGATTATTCGTGGTGGTTTGCAAGTTTTTTGCATGGGGCGTCTGACACTCCCCATGTGTTCAAAGGGCACCTGCTAGGTTGCGGGACCTAGCAGGTGCCTGCGAAAAAAAAAAAAACCCTTTATAACCGGGTGTCATTAGGGGCTGGGCTTGTTTAAGTTTTATACGTCAAATGAGGGAAACAAGTTGAAACAAATGTAAAATGAAACAATTGGGGTTTTCTAGACTCCCCAGTATTGGATTAGGGGTTCTGGCCAACGGTCATCAGCCAGAATCCCCGGCGTAGTCTCCTACCACCCCCTTCCCCCGTCTCCCAGCAGCCCACCTGCCGACCGTTCCATCGTGGCCCTCAATGACGAGAGCCTCGATCGGCGGGTGGGTGGGTGGACTGGTGAATTGCAAGAGGCACAAAGGGGAGGGGGGATGTGTTACGTCCCTGACGCACACAAGTCCCTAAAAATCACTAGTGGACATTTCTATCATTACACTCATGGCCCCTTGCGCTACGACTTCAGGATTCTACGCCAATCGGCCGAGGTCATTTTGGCCAACTACCCCGACTTGCGGTGTTCTGTTCCATAGGTTCTGGAAAACTTTGACCAGCTTCTAGAGTGGTAAAGAGAAGTGTCACAAAATACATCAACGTTCTATGTTTTTTGGTCGACTTCTCGGTGGCGCTAGACTTTCATAAAAAAAAGCGTCTTGATATTCACGAAGCCCCCGACTTCTTGGTAGAGATTCTTGAATCCTCTACTCACCAGGTGACCTTGCACGTGTCGCTCAGTGCCAAAGACCTGACTTACGCCTCATTCTCATTCTTGGCATTGAATGTATGTATTCAACGCACTCAACATTAGTCATCAAAGAACACTTACTACTTAATACAGATTATTCGTTTTCCCCAAACATCCGAATCGTCTTTGTCCCATAACTCATCCCTGTGAACCACCTACATTGTGCTTGGCGTAACACTTAGTATCACAGCGCAGCGGCACTGGAGGAGAAACCAATGCATAACTACGTGGCGACAACCTTGTACAAGTCTGCAGTGCATCTCCACCGTTTAGAAGATCGTAGACTTTCCGAAGACAACGGTGATCAGAGCGAGCACAATCGGTGACGGGCTGTAGTCCCCAACGAGCACTCCGGAAATGGGGGATCAGCAACATGCGAACACCGATACTTTCTAGACAAACCAAGAAGCAGTGAAATCTTACACTGAATGGTGCAGTAGCGACAAACCCGGCGGCCAATCCAGTGATGGACCCCTCAGGCTCGGCAAATCTCTTGCCTCCACCGCAGCTCGTTGAGTCAACATCTGGCATGATGGAAGGCTCCGGCCGACAAGCTTGAATCAACGAAGGCTTGTACCAAAACTTTTCAGGACTCAAAAGCCTCAAAATCCATCTGGTCCAACTACTCAATGCTGCGATGGAGGAGCTTTGAGTTTCAAGTGCGTGCGAAGTAGTGCTCTCTAAGAGAAATTTGCAACTTTTGAGTGAACCCCATATTCGCCCGGTACTTCTCGAGCCATTCGATCCCACAAACTCTGAGGGACTGACGGACAGGATGTGGCTGACAAGTTTGGATGTGTACTTCATTACTGTTGGGGTCAACAATGACAAAAACAAAATTGACCTCGCGGCCTTGCTTTCGCTTGGTACGGCTTTGAGTTGGTGATCTGATTTCATGGCCATCCAACGGCAGCAGGAGACCAGCGCAGCTGCATCAATGGCTCTTGCGACAGCTCTTACATCATCGACTGTAGGCGTACTACCTCTCGAGAAGATAAATCCGATGTGGTATGAGTTTCTCATGCCACCAGAAACATGGGACGACTTTGCGCACGCTTCCCTTGCTTGCTTTTGGAAGCTAAAGGAAAACTTTTATATACGGCATAGACTCCAACATCTACGTAAGCAGTCCAACGTGTCGGAGTACAACCCGCGCTTTCTACAAAATCATCACCAGAAGTGACCTCCCCCCCGACGAGTTGTATTTCTACTACAACGACCTCAAGTGTGACATTCGGCAAGCAATCGCTATTTTCGACATCCAAGATGACCTTCCGCAAATCATCGCAGCAGCTGACCTCATCGACAGTGCCAACAACAAAGCTCAGATGGAGGAATCCAACGGCTGGCGACCCCAAGGCCACAATCTTTATTGTGGCGGAGGGAAGTCACAATCGGCAGAAACCTCCTTTCCGATGGAGATTGATGTTGTTGATCAACGCGATCAAAAACTTTGCTCAACTTGTGGGAAGCTGGTTAACATCTTGTGTGACTGCAAAAAGCGGCAACTACAAGCCAAAAAGGGGGGGAAGTCGAAGAAAAAAAGCGAAGAGTCGGGAAAATGCAAAGGGCAGGAGTAGACGACAAGGCTCCCGTCCGGTAGGAAAAACCTACGTCCACCGATCGCCCATGTGAACGACTCACATCACTGCAGACAAGGATTCCTGAGATTGCAAAGTTTGACAAAGGATACGAGGACAACGAACCGATGATACTGCTATGAGTGAAACCGATAGGTTGTAAAAGACGCAAAACGGTACCGGCACTACTCGATGGTGGAGAGTCTCAAAGTTTTGTGAGCAATGACATGGTTCGGCAGCTGGGTTTGCAGACTAATCCGGGAGTGTTCGAAGGAAAACATTTCGATGGACAAATGCAAATTCGTAAACTTTGCGAACCACTTTGACTACAAATCCGAGATGTGCACGACATAACGGTCCGGAGGACTTGCAGAATGAGCGACCAAACAATCATCCTTGGGCAAGAATTTTGGTAGAAGCACAATCCGTAGCTTGACTAGAGCAGTGGAATAAAATAAAATTACAAGGAAGCTTCTTAGTACGCTTGCCACTGACTGGGCGTCTGCGCTCAGTCAGCTCACAGTGTCAACACAGGTCTGACGCGAAACGGCAAGGGTTTGGCTAGGCGACACAAGCAAAGTGTCATATGTGCTTCCATAAATACAACACATGCAGAGAGAAATGACAACTGAAAGAACACAACATAAAGAAATGTTGTGGCTCACGGCAAGTGACGCACGCGCAGTGTCAGTTTCTCCTAAAACTAGCCCAAAACTATTGTTTTGACCATAAACATGCGCACAGGTATCCAAACGCACCACCGTCTTAGCCCACAAATGCAAAATCTTGAGCCGGACGCTATAACTGGTCACACTCACAATTCCGGCATCGATTGGTGGATAGACAATGCAAAACATGCAAATCGAGCTCGAGAGCCAATCCACCGAGAAAACTCTAGCGTCTGCAGAAAATCCGAAGAGGACCCTGGCAATCACCTGGGATGTTGTGGCAGCTGTCTGGCAGCTGCTAGTGCTTGGAGCCACCACTCATTGGTGCCCTGGTGCCAGCTGTGCCCGCATCATGGATCATGTCGCCGTGCTCTCCAGTAACACTTCTCCGTACTACCAGTACTAGAAATGCAGATAATCACCTCGTCGTCGCTCATGACGGGTGGAAGCCACACAAGCCAACACTCACCCTGGCTGACACAGCCGTCACCACAAACACGAATGAGGGGCTACACTCAATGTCTGTCGTATACACCAACCACAATACAAGGTATCCTCGTGACAATGGTGTAACTCACCAAGTGTCCAGGTCTCGACCGTGCAACACATAATCCACACACCCACATGCCAAACATCACACAAGAGGTACAAAGCAACAAGGTCTCCTCATGACCCTTGGAACATGCATCCGGGGTCTGGGTCTCGACCACACCTACTCACATGCATGGAATATACATACCACATGGAGGCAATGAGTCTCCACGTCACAGTGGTACAAGTCACCAGGTGCGCAGGGCTCGACCAGCATAACCTCAACCGGAGCATCGTGCCAGACACAAACTAACCACCCTGTCCTCATTAGGGTGTCAAGCCAAAGCCCACTCACCAACACCCCCCCTGGGCTGCAGAGGCTGGCTCCCCCATGGCCACACACCCTTGCAAGACAATAGTAAGGGTGACAATGATGCTGGTCGGATGTGCTCGCACATAGCCTCACCCCGGAGCGCCGTCGTTGCTGTCGACGTTGTCGCTGTCGTAGTCGTCATTGCTTTCGTCACCTACTACTGTGATTAGTGCAGCGCTTAAGGCCTCCTCCAACTGCATCACTTGCTGTATGCCTGCAAGTTGCTGAGCTGCACATTGCCACGCGGACTCTATAGCGTCGAGACGCATGTACAGCTCGTCAAGCTCTGTTGCGGCTGTCGGCCGGGCGCTTGCATTTGCGACATGCAGGTGGTCAGTTGCGGAACGAACCTGATGGTGGACCTCGATCGTGTGCGGGACGGCCCGAGCCACGGCCTCCTCTAGCCTCGCAGCCTCATCGCGTTGGTCAGCTGTCGAATTGTTTGTCGCCTGGCTATCAGCTGCTGGTAGGGCGTCGACACGAGACAACGTGTTGGCATCTATAGCATCTACATCTACAAGAGGTACCACTGTAGAGGCATCGGCTGCTACTGACACACCTCTCACTCGGCCGTCGACTCCTGGTTGGACGTTGGCATCCGTCAGTGAATTTGCCTCTGCTGCATTGCTGTCATCATCAGGAGCCCGTACAGTGTCCCCGGGATCCTCCTAACCCCTGGTGCGCAACCAATTGTCCACTTGCCCCTGAACGTCCGCCCGTCCCCGACGTGCATCCTGTAGAGACCTCTCACCTGCCTCGAGATACGTGTGCACATCCTGCATGCACTCCTCAGCAGTATGTCATGCTAGAACATCCGTAGTGTAACAACAGCTGCTGGCCTCGCGGAGCTCGGCCATGAGACCCTACACGTGTACCTCCGCTCAAGCTTCTGCTACCTCCTGCTCATCGACCGCGGAGCGCAGGCCCTCGGGTACGAGAATTGTAGCTGGGACATGTGTAGTTGTGTCATTGGCTGGAAACGTCATGGTGTCAGCGATGCCGGTCAGGAAAGCCATGAGCCGGAGGTTCGTAGCTTGCTCTGCATCCTCCACAAAAGCTGTACCTGTAGGGGTGACTGCTGCAGGCTCAACAGATGTCGCGGACACAACCGCCACTCGACTGTCATAAGTGTTGACCATGGTGACGGGTGCTCTTGCACGGGCCACCGCTGCTGAGGCATCCACTGAAATTGCCTCCTCCAACTTTCGGTGCAAGTCCGACCACCTCCACACTACACCATGGAACGTCCACTCAGCAGCCTCGAGGAGCGTGTACACATCCTTGGCATCCACTGCTGCTACCCGACAACTCGTGGCGTCTGTGGTGCTCCAACATGTGCTCGTTGTACGCAGCTCAAGCATGCGGTCCTGTAGGTGCCTGTCCGTACGTGCCACTGCATCCTCCTGGTCGCAAAGCGCAGATTGTAAATGCTCGAGAGCAGAGGCCCGCTTGGCTGCTGGTGCATCAGCTACTGCTTGAGCTGCGTCCTTCGTGACATCTCCACCTCCACAGACAGCTACCGCAATAGCTGATGCTGTGGCCAAGGGAGCTTCTACCCTTGCAAAGGCCGTACCAGCTGCTACAGGTGCGACGACCATCGTGTTGTCTGCATCAACAAGGGCGTCGACTACCGGGGTCTTGTGAGTAACAGTGACTGCAACTGCTGCTAATGTCACGACGTCCATGGCTACCGGCACACCCACTGCCTGGACATCTGCTCCACATGTGTTGGCTGTCACCGCCACTACTACTACTGCCCCATCCACTGCTGCTGCCACACCTGCCTCTGTGGTCGTGGCCTCTGCTACATCAATTGCAATCTCCATCTCCATCTCAATCTTTATGTCTGCCTCCAACTCCGCTTCGGACCACTCGTCCGTCTCTGACTCCACGTCGGACCACTCCTCGGATGTCTCGTCCTCATTGAGAGCTCCTTGACCTGACGCACCATCTTTCGCATCCCTCTTGCACTCTCCGGTGGTCGTCGGTGGACACTCCATCCCCCCCTCAACCGACGCACCAGTAGAAGTTGCGAAGGGATACCACACCAACCCTGCGACTGGGGACGAGAGATTCATCTCTGTGGTGACGTCTGCTCCTACTGCGACTGTTGCTACCTCCTGGGCACGTCTCACCAAACGTGCTGTCCGCTGCCTCATGTGCCAAGTGCGAGTGCGATGACGCTGAGCTGAAGGGACTACCACAGAAGCGGAGGGGTCAATGGTCGAGATGAATCCAACTGACTCCAGCACAGGACGGAGGGCGTCAGATGTGGAGCTAATGTTGGGAGGTGTGGCATCATCAGGTGATGACACTAACGGAGGTGGGGATGGCAAGGAGGAAGATGTAGCTGTCTGTAGAGGCATCTAAACATTGCTAACATGAATTGATGTGGATTTTTTTGTAAGAAATATCTACATGCAATAATACACTCACTGATACACTGATCAAAAAGTGCATGAAATTGAGGTGATTAACCATAACTCGCATATATGACCAATTGATTCATCCGTGAAACAGTGTATCAACAAGTGTATTGGGAAGTGAACAAAGTAGTGAACATGGATGCCTCACACAAACTACTATACATCACATAGAGCTCATTATAGTTTTCATTCCATACAAGGAATGTTCATCTAAACATTGCTAACATGCATTGATGTGGATTTTTTTCAAGAAATATCTACATACAAGAATACACTCACTGATACACTGATCAAAACTGCATGAAATTGAGGTGATTAACCATAACTCGTGTGTGTGTGTGTGTGTGTGTGTGTGTGTGTGTGTGTGTNTGTGTGTTTGCATATGTGTATGCCTTTTTTTACATGTGTGTGACTGTTTTGCAAAGGCGTGTGACTGTTTTGTATGTGTGTGACTGTGCTGCATGTGTGTTAATTTTTGCATTGCTTTGCATGTGTGTGACTTTATTTCATTTTTGTGACTGTTGTGAATGTGTGTTTGTCTGTTTTGCATGTGTGTGTGATCTTTTTTGCATGTGTGTGAGGCTGTTTTGTATGTGTGTGTGTGTGTGTGTGTGTGTGTGTGTGTGTGTGTGTGTGTGTGTGTGTGTGTGTGACGGTTTTCCATGTGTGTAACTGTTTTGCATGTTTGTGTCTGTTTTGCATATGTTTGACTGTTTTCCATGCGTGTGTGACAGTTTGAAATGTGTGTGCGTGACTGTTTTACATGTGTGTGTGATTGTTTGCATGTGTGCAACTGTTTTGCACATGTGTTTCTCTTTTACATGTGTGTGACTGATTTGCATTTGTGTGTGACTTGTTCTGCATCTGTGTGAATGTTTTGTTTGTGTTTGTAACTGTTTTATGTGGGTGTGACTATTTGCATGTATACGATTGCTTTAGATTTGTGTGACTGTTTTGCATGCGTGTGTGACTGCTTTTATGTATGTATGACCATTTTGTATGCGCGTGCAAGTGTGTGTATTTGTGTGTGTGTGTGTGTGTGTGTGTGTGTGTGTGTGTGTGTGTTTGTGTGT
>SZWC01007790.1:7051-26508 GCA_023375785.1 Penium margaritaceum | reverse complement strand
TCTCTCTCTCTCTCTCTCTCTCTCTCTCTCTCTCCCTCTCTCTCTCTCTCTCTCTCTCTCTCTCTCTCTCTCTCTCTCTCTCTCTCTCTCTCTCTCTCTCTCTCTCTCTCTCTCTCTCTCTCTCTCTCTCTCTCTTTCTCTTCTGTGACATGTTATGTGATAGAATTCCAGTGCGTGGAAGCAGATGTAGATGTAGATGGGGATGGATGATGTTGGAGGTGGAGGTGGTGGACGTAGAAGTTGACACAGACATAGACATAAGTATTTGATGCAATGTGATGATGTCTTGTTATGATGTAGATGATGTCATAACACATGACAAGTGGAGGTGGAGGATGGCGGAGGTGGAAGTGGAGGTAGAGGTGGAGGTGGATGGTGTTGGAGGTGGAGTGTGGTGGAGGTAAACGTGACGGAGGTGGAGGATGGTGGAGGTGGAGGTGGAGGTGGAGGTAGAGGTGGAGGTGGAGGTGGAGGTGAGGGTAGAGGTGGAGGTGAGGGTAGAGGTGGAGGTGGAGATGGAAGTGGAGGTGGAGGTGGAGGTGGAGATTGAGGTGGAAGGTGGTAAAGGTGAAAGTGGAGGTGAGGACGGTAGAGGCGGAGGTGTGAAGATTACGTAGGTGTAAGTGTCAATGTTGATGTCGATGTCAATGGGAAGACTTCTTTTCATGTTCATGTGTAAGTCAATGTTGATGTTTGTCTCATCACCTTGTTGGTGTTGGGGTCACTGTTGGTGTTGGTGTGAGTGTAAGTGTCGATGTAGATGTCGTTCTGTATCATTCTGTTCCATTCCATTCTATGTCGTCCCATTTTCATTTGTTGATGTTTCTTTCTGTTTCATTTGTCCAAGAACATGAACAAAAATTCAAGCCTTTTCAGGCCGTTTCAAAGTTCTATGGATTTCTCAAGAGCTTCAATTCATTCTGGAACTATCTACAATCCATACATTGTTAAGATCTGGAAACCCAAGATGTCTTTGGTGACTCATTCCATGCACACATGCATCCCATCTGTGAATCAATTTTGTCGTTAACATCCATAGCAATGGATGTTGTCATGGTCTAGTGACTTGTATAGAGTCCCTAGCATGTGGTGTTGGAGTACATTGGGAATCCTGATTGGCCACAGCCACCCTGCGGTTCTAGAAGGGACCCCTTTGAAGAACCAACCACGTTTTTGTGGTTCAAGTGGGTGTTGGTGCAGTCCACACTAGATGTCATGCATTGTTCAAGCGCCGATGGACGTTGAGTTTTTTTTGTCGTCTAGGCATGCAGGATTTGTCGTGGTTCAGTTTGGTGTGTTGTGGTGTCTAGCTACATGAAGTAAATCAAGTCTAGTTCTTTACAGCCATTTCCCATTCACTCCCACTTCCACTTCGTTACATACCACACCTGTCCGATATCATTTGTTGACAATGCCAACATGATCAACTACTTTTGACTTGACCCAATGTACAGATCTGAAGACCCAAAAAATCTTTGGCGACTCATTCCATGCACACATGCATCCCATCTGTGAACCACTTTTGTTGTCGACATCCATAGAAATGGATGTCGTCATGTTCCAGTGCCTTGAATAGAGTCCCTGGCATGTGATGTTGGGGTACATTGGGAATCCTGACTTGCCGTCGCCACCCTGCGGTTCCAGAAGGAACCCCTTTGAAGAACCAACCACGTCGTCGTGATTCGAGTGGATGTCAGTGCCGTCCACACTAGATGTCATCCATTGTTCAAGCAACAGTAACCGTTGATGTTTTTCGCCGTCTAGGCATACATGATACATTGTCTTTCAGTTATGTGTGTCATGGTTTCTAGCTGCGTGGGGTAAAGTGAGTCTAGTTTGTATGGACCACTTTTGTCGTTGACATCCATAGCAATGGATGTCGTCATGTTTCAGTGACCTATAAAGAGTCCCTAGCATGTGGTGTTGGGGTACATTGGGAATTCTGACTGGCCAGAACCAACCCGTGGTTATGAAAGGGGCCCCTTTGAAGAGCCAACCACGTGGTCATGGTTCGAGTGGGTGTCGGTGGATTTCACACTAGAGGCCATGCATTGTTCAAGCACTAATGGTCGTGGATGTTTTTTATCGTCTAGGCATACAGGATACGTCATGGTTCAGTTTGGAGTGTTGTGGTGTCTAGCTACGTGGATTAAAGTGATTCTATTTTGTGATAGGTATTTTCTATTCACTCCCACATGCATGTCATAGCATACCACACCTATCCAATTTCATCTATTGACAATGCCAACATGAACAACTACTTTTGACATGATTCAATGTACAGATGTGAAGACCAAAGATATCTTTGGCAACTTGCATCCCATCTGTGAACCACTTTTATCATTGACACCCATACCAATGGATGTCATCATGTTCCAGTGACCTGTATAGAGCCCCTATCATATGGTTTTGGGGTACATTGGGAATCCTGACTGGCCATAGCCACCCCGCAGCTTTGGAAGGGACCCCTTTGAAGAAGCAGCCACATCTTTGTGGTTTGAGTGGGTGTCGGTGTAGTCCACACTAGATGCCATGCATTGTTTAAGCACCTATGGCCATTGACATTCTTCGTTGCCGAGGCATGGGGGATGCGTCATGGTTCAGTTTGGTGTGTCGTAGTGCCTAGCTACATGGAGTAAAGTGAGTCTAGTTTGAAATGGCCATTTCTCATTCACTCCAAATTGCACATCATTGCATACCACACCTGCCTGATTTCATCTATTGACAATGCCAACATGACTAGCGGCATTTGCCATGATGCAATACATCACATTGTAATGACTTCTTCCAGCAAAATCAACAAGAACTCAACTTCATTAATAGTAGGTAAGCAAGGTAAGGAGGTAGGTATTGTCTTTCAAATCTTGTTTTCAGTCAGAATGATGCTTACAAGCATCCACTTAACAGCCAAGGTTGGTTGTTTCATGGCGACATAGGCAATGCCACAGGACTAGTGCAAATTCAGTTAAAGTATACGTATGTATAGTGACATAGACATCAAACACTTCTGGACACAAATTGTACATAACATGTACGTGTATATACATGCATTATAGTGTAGAAAAAATATCAACCACCTGCATTTTGGCATTATAGTCATGTCCCAATGCAATCTAACCCTACTAAAGACAATATGCATGCTGGCATTATAAGCAAACTAGACATGTTATGCATATAGGCACAAATACATCACTAAGTTACCTGCATATTGGCATTATGTTCATGACCCAACTGTATGTAATCCAACCATTCTAGACATAAGATGCATATTGGTGTTATAAGCATATTAGACATGTTAAGCATATAGACCCCCTTACATCACTATGTTACATGTATGTTTACATTATTGAAATGTCTCTATACAGTGTTGTACAAACATCATGCACATTACGACCACATTGCCATCGTAAAACTGCTTGACGCATGAAGCATGTACCACTGTTCACATACATTTATCATATGCATCTTGCCACATTAGAGAATGTCTCTGTACTATATGACAATTCAAATCTACAACAATGCACACATACACAATGGAGTCCCTTCGTGCCTAGTTACATAACTTACCGAGCAGGCAATCATGAGAAACAACATGCCACAAAGGAACATTCACACAAGAAAAACACCCACCTATAGTATGCATCTGCATACATCAAGTATGCCATACATTCATCCCCTTTTTTTTCAACTTCATGAACGTACAAATGCAAAAATGACAAAAAAAAATGTACCTTCTTACATACAATAAACTAAAATAGGAATGCATCTACGTAATAAATATATCTTTCATGAGTTTCTGGATACAGTCATAAAATCTTGAGCACGAGAATTTAGTGGACACTTTTCGATACCCATTTGCTATGATGAACACATACATTGAATTTGTCATGAGTTTACCCTCATTACATGGAAAACAATGAAAAATCCTTACGTGACAACCAGTTGTGATTTTATCCATAAATTTCCAGGATTATGAATAACATAATGTAGTTAGTACGTTTCCATAACAAAATTCTACAAAATCGAATCCATCATACACCAGGACCACGGACCTTGATGTCTTGGTGGTCTGTTTGCGGACCAAGCCAGAGACGGAGAATCTTCAGAGCGTCGGAAAATGCCAAATATTTTTGTAAGAAAAGTGATTGCAATAAGGTGACTATGTAACTAAAAAAGGGGGAAGAAGGGACACCTCAGGAGGTGGCACCCGCGAAAGAGGGGGCACCCATGTGTTGGATATGGGGTGCCAAAAAGTGACCAAAGTGGGTTGCTCAATAAAAACAATCAGATCACAACAGTGAATAGAGGATGTTTTTTTGGTTATGTAGCACTTTACGGAACTCGATTCGGAGTCCGTTTGAAGGAGATATGGATTTTCAAGGTTTGGTGGCAATGGGTCCGGTTCAAGTGATGGCTCTTGCACTACCAACACCAATGACGGCCACAATTAATGGCCAGGGAGGTTTGGAGCGGCCTTCAAGGTAGAAATGTGGTAGGAGGAACTTCAGGGAGCTTCAAGGAAGGTCCCCACCAAGATTATTGGTTGTGCACATGGCAGGGATGGTAATTCTCTTGTGTGAGTGTGTGACTGCCGCTCATCCCGCTAGGCTAGGAGTGTGCTAGGAGGTGAACTTTGACAGAGTGGTTCTTCCAGCTCCATGTGCCAAATGAGGCATACTTAGGCTTGTTAGAAAGCTGTGCTAATTTAATTTCTCATCCATGAGTCAAACCAGCCATTCGCGCTCTCTACACAACTTCACACGCTTCCGTATTTTTGTCTCTGTAGCCTACAACTTGTCTCTCACATACAATTGATCCTGCCTAGCGGCTCTTGATGAGCTTGATCACCTCCCTGAGGGCTGCCCTTGATTGCATCACCAAGGACACCCCAAAAGAGGGGTCCTGAAGAAATCACCGGGGAGTTTGGTGAAAGAAAAAGGGAGAGGGGGGAGTACAGCAGCTACCCCGACAACGACAGCTGCAACGGTTGCAACAGCCTCAACAGCAACAGCACAGGTGGCTTAAGGCCACAACCATTGGCAAATGACGGTGATCGCAGCAGCAGCAACAATTACATTAGACGTGGTAGTAGCATCACTAGTAAAGGGGTGGCCAGAGGCCACAACCTTTGGCTTATGAAGGTGACCAGTGTAGTAGTAGCAGCCGTAGCTATAGCGGCCCCACCAACAGCTTTGCCAGCCATAGGAGGTGTGGCAGGGACCACCGCTGTCAGTGTTTGATGGTGGCTGCAAGCAGCAATGCCAGTAGCAGCAACAGCACCGAAGGCAAAACGAGGTCACACTTTGCAATAGCCAAGCGAAAGTAGCATAGCAACAGTGTCGCAATCGCACAGCGGCGCACCACCTCTATGGTGATGGCCATCCTCATGGCAAAATCGCAACATGTCTAAGAGAATGTGCTTCGACCGCCCACCTCTCCTTGTGGTCCTATGCCAACAGGAGCGAGTGTCTCACACACTCACCCACGCCATGCTCTAGAAATGAGCACACTAGCATGGCAGGGGAAGCAACCGGCACTGTGGTTGGCATCGACACTGCATGAGTGGCAGGCGCCGCAATCACAGTTGCCGTTGCAGCCGCGGCATACCCCTCAGGCGTAAAACAACTTTGCCTGCTAATGCTGCAGTGACCAGCACCATGGCTAGCGCCATTGTTGCCAGCACCCCACCCGGTGGCAACCGCCCTCGATCTGGTCCCGTCCTTCTTCTCCTCCACCCGACTCAGAAACGTTGTCATTTGATACAACGGCACCGCTGAGCAAAGCAATAGAAATGTTGTACAATGAGATCAAGGGTCTAAAGCACATGGTGCAACAGCTCACAGACCATGTAGTCTCTGTGCGTGCTCTCGCCACAATGCCGATACAGATCCCTCCCTCTTCACCCTCGTCGTCCTTGCCTTCGTCTAAGACATCACCAGACGATGCCTCAATGCCCAACCTCACGACCATGCATAACACTCTCTGCTCAGTCCTAGAGGCAGTCCGCGTCATCCTGACCTCCGACCCCGTCGCTTCCTTAGCCATTCCTTCTGTCTGCACTCCTTGTGCACGCGCTTGCTATGCAAGTTAGCGGATGGCACATTTGGCTAGACATACCTAGACAACACGAACAATAGAATCAATAATGCCAGTAGTTGCAGCAACAGTGACGATAGAAATAGCACCAGCAGTGACAGGCGTTATCGTGAAGTTGTCTCCCTCGTCCCTGGTTGCAGGATTGGTGCTTCGTCCCCTCTCAGCTTCTACCAGTGTGTCGGTCATGGGGGGGATGGAGTGTCCGCTGACGACCACCGGAGAGCGCAGGCTGGATGTGACGGGCATGGTACATGACGTGAGGAGTTGGATGAGCGCCTGGGGGGGAAGACGTCCTCTTTTAGGAAGAAAATTCATTCGAGGAGTGGTCTGACGTGGAGTCGGAGGCGGAAACTGTAGCTGACATAGCTTAGACTGCAACCATGGAGGTAGGTGCGGTAGCAGTAGCCGATGGAGCAGTAACTTCAGTGGCGGTGACAGGCGGCACTTGTGGAGCAGACGTTCAGGTAGTGGGCGTGTCAGCAGCCACCGATGTCGTGATTGTAGCAGCAGGTGCTACTACTGCTACTGCACATGGGACGTCAACAGAGGATGTCCTTGCTGGTGCAGACACCACGATGGTCATCGTCCTTGCAGCAACTGCTGGAGCCTGCGCAGGGGTAGACACCATCTCAGTTGCAACAGTAGCCATTGCAAGTAGAAATGTTGATGGTGCACCAAGAGATGCAGGAAACTTTGATATTGCCAGGAAGTCCGCTAGAGCCGGTGCCATTACCACAGATGTTTGTGTACGTGGAGCCATCACAGAGGACGAAGCTTGAGCAGTAGCTGATGCACCAGTAATGGAGCCGACCCCTGTGCTCGAGCGTCTAGACTCTGTGCTTCACAACCAGGAGGATGTGCTGGCATGTGTGGACATGCATCTACACATCCTCATGCTCAAGCTATGTACAACAAGGGTTGGGATTCCGCTGACATTAGGGATTGTCACGCAACTGCTGCAGACGTCGAAGATTTGCACACGCGCCTTGAGGCCGCTGAGTTGACGCTATATGATGCAGTCTGGAGGCGGTCGGACTTGTGCCGACAATTGGAGGAGATATCAGTGAGTGACTCGGCAATGGTAGCCCATGCAGGAGCAGCCATTACGTTGGTTGACATTACTGATAGACGAGTGGCGGCTGTGTCCGCGACAATCGATGCCCCCACTATACTCGCTCCTTGTGAGGACGATGAGTCGTACGAGGAGTGTTGAGACGCGGAGTCAAAGACAAACGCAGAGGCCCACTACACTATCATATTTGTAGTAGCCGGAGCGGGAGTGAAGAATGACCCCTGGACAACGGTAGACGTCAGTGTGCGCAACACGTCGGCAGCAGTTTGTGAACTTGCAGTAGTTACCCCTGTAGGTGCACTTCCCATGGAGGACGCAGAGTGAGGTATGGACCTCTGGCTCATGGGTGCCTTGACCAATGTCTTTGACACCATGGCGGTTCTAGCCGACGACACAGCAATAGATGTCTCAGCTCCATTTCTTATACCCGAGCACTTGCGCTCCGTACTAGATGCACAAGAGGCAGCCGTGGCTCGAGCAGAGCCACACATACAGGGTCTCATGACCGAGCTCCATGAGACCAACAGCCATCGTTACACCACGGATGTTCCAGTACGACAAGCTGCCGAGGAGTGCGTGGAGTATGTGCACACGTATCTTGAGGCAGCTGAGTGGTCTCTACAGAATGCACTTCCGGGACAAGCTTACATTCAGTAGTATGTGGATGATTGGCTATGAACGAAGGGTTGGGAGGAGCCCCACAACATTCCACGCGCTCTCGATGACGACGATGATGCCGCAGAGGCAGATACACCGACGGATGCCAATGTCTGGCCAGCAATCGACGGCCGAGTGATAGGTGTGTCAGAAGCATGCGGTGCCTTCATCGTAGCAGCCCCTGCATGTGCAGACACAGCATATGCCAACGCGCTGTCTGGTGTGGACGCCCTGCCAACAGCTGGCGTTGAGACGCGAGATGAGTCAACAACTAACGTAGATGACTCAGACCTACACAACGAGGCGGCGAGGCTTTAGGAGGCCATTGCTCGTGCTGACATGCAGGCCATGGAGGTCCACCGTGAGGTTCGTTTTCAGCCTATCTGCCCACATGCCACAGCTGCAGCCGGCCGGCCGGCTGCCGCAGCAAACCTGAGCACGATGAGGGGAGTGTTGGCGTGTGGGCTTTCGCCCGATGAATCCCTGTGCACATCACATAGAGGCACTTATGCTCTGTGGTTGACATGGGTCGAGGTGGTGATGGTCGAGACCCGCATACCTTGTGGGTTCTGCCGGTGTGATGAGGAGATCTAGCACCTTGAATTCACCATGTACTTGTTATGCAAGTGTGTGTATGCCATGCTATAGGTGTCGCATTATTGGGATCTATGGCCCAGGGGGAGTGTTGTTGTGTGTACTTAGAGCCAACATCACTGCACACATCGATTGTGGCACCATAGGAGTTTTAGAGATCCCGAGACTGCTTTATCTCCTATGATATTGCAAACATGATGCACTTGCTGCGTTCCGGCATCCAGATTTATTGGTGTGCAACTGCTTTAGTTTTCTCGTTGGTCAAGAATCGAGCACCAAGAGAAATGTTTCGGGATCACGAGGAGACCTGTGGTTGTGCTAGTTGAGATCCGTGCACCTGGTGGGTCGTACGGATGCGACGTCGAGACCCAGAGCCTTCAACCAATGTGTGCGTATCAGGAGCTCGTGACGTGTTGCCCGGCGCTTCGTTGTGTACCTTGTTGGTCGAGACCCGGGCACCCCGAGACGTGTTCCGGGGTCACAAGGAGACCTACTTTGCACATTACGGATGTGTTCAGCTCGTCGTGCTGGTCATTCTGGTTCAAACGACACGTTGTTTTGACACATGTGCACAAAGTTATGATTGAGCGAGTGCTTTAGCCTCGATGGGGCCATTCTGGCAGTTTGCGCAAGTTCCGCCTGGTGCGCAGCCAAATGCACCCCAGGCTATGCTGGCTGCACACCGAGCCTGACAATCATTTAGGTGGCTGAGGCTCATTGTTGTAACTCTCTCTGCATGTGTTTTTTTGGAAGCACATTTGACACTCTGTTTGTGTCACCTAGCCAAACCCTTGCCGTTTTGCGTCTGACCTGTGTTGACGCCACGAGCTGACTGAGCGGTGATGCCCAGTCAGTGGCAAGAGTGCTAGGGAGCTTCTTGACTGTTTCAAATGGGACGACTCGCATCATGATACCCTCTCTCTCACCTCTTGCTTCTCTTCCTTTGTTTCAGAGAGCTAGTTGGAGTTCCATGGCATGATGGCATGCGGTGGGACGGCTCGCTTGATGTTCCTCCTTTCATTCCTCACACTTCCCTCGGAACTATAGGCCTTGCCTCCTTGTGTGCTTGTAGACATGTCTTGTATCCTGTTTTCATTTGTCCTACTCTGAAGCACAAGATTGATCCATGGTGTGCGCCCTCGCTCTTGCAAGCTCCCCGGCTCTCTCCTTCACATGCTTCCATTAGTGTCATTTGGCACAAAACATAAACCAATTTGCATTCTTATCCTGAAAACCTTTTTTTCCAATGGTGTGACCATGTACCCACCAATTTTGTAGATAAGCCCCCATATCCAGTGACCGCTCTTTAACAACGCCATATCCAGCAAGTTTCAACTTTCAGACTGATGTATCCACACATCCAAGAAAAACAACGATGTAAAAAAACAACGTGCAAACACCATGTGGTCTCTGCATGAAATGCAGCGTCGGACTGATGACTTCATCAGGCCCCTTGAACAATCACAAACCCCAATTTCGAGGTGTTTGTGATTGCTCAAGGGAGGGGTTTGCGTGAGGTTTGCGGTGGGGATCCGAGACACCATATGTGTTGAAAAGAAATCTGCTGTGCCCCGCTGCCGCGGGGCCCAACAGATGCTCGCGCAAAAAATAAAACCCTCAACCCCAAATTACATTCAGGGTTGGGTTTGAAAGTGTTTGTCGTGCAAACCTAAGGTGTTTTGTGTGCCGTTGAAAAAATATCTGAAATGGGAGTTTTCATTCAAGCGCGATCGAGCGATGACCCTGTTTTTCGAAAACAATTCGACGCGCAAACCCCCCATTATGATGTAGGTTTTTATGTTTTTCGCGGGCTCCGCCCGCGCAAAACATAAAAAACCCAAAGTCAAAGTAGGGGGTTTGCGCGTCGAAAAAAAACAAATTGAAACAAAGGGCCATCGCTCGATCGTGATCTCGCGAGGGAGCGAGGATCCAGATCGAGCGACGGTCACATGACCCTCCTCGCCATGCTCGATCAGCGACGCATGTCACTGGTCGAGCATGGCGAGCGAAGTCGGATACCTCATTCATTTTTTTCAGGTGCTGGATATGGTAGACACAAATTTCTGCTCGTAGATATTGCAGGGTCTGCCCTTCGGGATCGTGGATATCCTGGCCCCTTTTCTTCGCCCCTTCTTTTTTTCACAGTGGTTTGCATACTTTGTGTGATTTGCCATCAAAGATACCTCTTTTGGTCTTGCTTTGGTCATGCTCATGAGTGCATTCAGTGGAACAATTACCACATGTTTTGGTGTCAAGAATACAGTTTCCGCTGGAATGGATGCAATGGAAACTGTAGTTACCAGGCAACTTCCTAGGGTACACGTGTGTGAGCGAGGAATGACACACGGGAAGCATACAGCACGCCATGGATGCGGAAAACATTTGCCTTCTTAGCTCGACAAAACAAAATACAAGTTGTATGGGTGGGGGGGAGTGAGACTTAGGGACCGGTGAGCATGCACTCACCTTGGACATCACACCTGAGGGAGTACACACCACCACCCGGGAGTCGAGTCCGACCGCTTGGCATAAAACCGAGCGGCGGCTACTCACCGATGCTCAGGTGTACCCGGCATGGTGGCCCCCTAAGGATTAGCACCCGGGAAATGCAGCTCCCGAGAAAACACTCAAGGCAAGCAAATATGATCCAGAGCACGGCAGTACGAATGTACGGGCCCTAGCATCTCCCAAATGAGATAAAGAATCAAGTCATGGCCACGCATGCACCAGAGAGTGCACCTGGGTTAGGTACTTGGGTCAAGTCGCCAGAGATGCCAACCATAGTAGGCTTGCTTGACGTCTTCCCGAGTGAGGCTTTGTCAATCAATCTGTACATGTGTGTGCATGGAGAAGGAGACAAGAGGGCATAGAGATGTGAGTGGCCAACGAACTTCAACACTCCCCCATGACCTGCAGGCAACCACTCCACACACATGAAGCCTCAAGGGGACGAGATGAACAGAGAGGACACACAGACTCACTCAACATAGGTCATGAGGACAGATGAGACCAACTACATGAAAAAAACTTTTGAAAAAGTTGCGACTGAGTGCTTTGGTGAGGAAGTCTGCTCTTTGGGAACGAGTGTCCACCCATGCAACCTGGACAATGCCAGCGGCAATGCACTCACGTACAAAATGATGCTCCACATTGATATGCTTGGTGTGGGATTGATGCATGCCACTATTCTCGGCAATGGCCTTGGTGCTTTGATTGTCACAACGTAGAGTGATGCAACGGATGGGGACATGCAATTGCTGCAGGAGACGACACAGTCGGACAGCCTCACACGTGCCCGTGCCAAGAGCAACATACTCAGCCTCAGCTATGCTGTGGGTAACACACCCTTCTTTGCCACTTCACCATGAGACAGCAGTTCCACCAACCATGAAGATGTACCCTGTTTGACTGCGTGCATCAGAGTCGTGAGCCCAGTCAATGTCAGTGAAGCCATCAACCACAAGAGAGGGTTGTGCACGAAAGAAGAGACCAACACGTGGTGTGGAGAGTGCATAGCGGATGACTCGCAGAGCAGCCTCTAGATGCCGCTCGCGTGAACATTGAGAGAGCTGAAACAAGAAGTTGACGGCGAAGGCCACGTCAGCACGCGTGGTGGTGGCGAGGTACATCAGTGAGCCAATGACTCGAAGGTAGTCAGTTACATCTACTGTCTCCCCCAGCTTTGAGAGGTTTGGGGATTTCAGTGGTGACTGTCCTGCGGGGGTCATGGACGTAGAGGCGGTGGGAATGGTAGTGAGAAGTAGACTGAAGCGCTCCCCCAGACTGCGGACGTACGCAGCCTAGTGCACATGCAGAGTGCGGCGTGCGCGGTCTCGCTCGAGCTCCATGCCCAAGAAAACACGGGCCGGACCCAAATATTTCATCTTGTAGGCTGCCTGTAGAAGAGACTTAGCAGCAGAGACTGCGGAGGTGTCGGGAGATGCAATGAGAAGATCATCAACATACACCAGAATGACAACCAACGGCTTGGAGGGGGGGCCAAGAAACAAAGCAAGGTCCACCGGACTCCTCCTAAAGCCTCCTTTCTCCAGGGTTGCCGTGATCTCTTGGTTCCAGCAGCGTGGGGACTGCTTGAGCCCATAGAGGACCTTGCGCAGCCGCCACACACACGGTTTGTCCCGTCCGAGAAACCGAGCGACTGCACCATGTAGATCTCCTCATCCAACTTGCCATGCAGAAAGGCATTGTTAACATCCATCTGCTCCAGCTCCCAGACGTCTTGAGCGACTAGGCTGAGCAACGCCCTGGCAATGGTTTAGCGGCCAACTGGTGTGAACGTCTCATCAAAATCCACGCGAGGAATCTGTGAGAACCCTACCACTCCACAGTGTTGTCTGGGTTGAGTTTACAATGATACACCCACTTGGTCACGATAGCTTTGCGCCCTGGGGGTAGATCCACCAGCTCGTACACACTGTGCTCTTACACTGCATCAAGCTCAGCTTTCATGGCATGCTCCCATAGAGGGGAGTTAGTGGCTGCACGCGTTGCCTGCACAGTCAAGGGTTTAGGTGGAAGAGGAGAGAGACCGGCAGTGGCGAAGCACAAGGCAACGTACCCAGCGACGGACGACGAGAGGGCGGAGTGGGACTCTTGTTCAATAAGAGAGTAGCCAAGGGCAGTGCTGGGGTGAATGACGGAAATAGCGGCAGACAGGCCAAAGCTCACAATACCAAGTGCACGGAGACTAGGGTTACCAGAGACGACAGGGTGAGACTGGGAGGGAAGGGCACAGAGACGACCTCCACGTGTGTAGGGTGAGACAGGGGGAACAGACCGGGCAGGAGTGGATTGCACTGGAGAGGGAGTAGGAGAGGCGGGGTCTGCACTGATAGCAAGCGAGGCTGGCTGCACAGCAGCGGCAAGAGAGGCTGGGTGCGGAGCAATGGCATGAGATGGAGAGGAGACAGACGGAGCAGAAGGCGAAGGAGATGCTGGTGGCAAGACTGGCATAGGGGACGAAGGCATGGAGACAAAGGACGAGGGAGTCACTAATGGGACAGACGACGCTGACGGTTCAGTGCCGGGCGGAGGGGGAACCGAGGGACGAACAGAGGGGAGAGAGAAGACCCCATATGGGGAAGAAATGACACCCCCATCCCGATAGGACAGAGAGAGGGACTCGGCAAAGCGAAGTGCGTCCCGCTCGAACAAGTGCTTAAAGAACAGTGTATCACGGGACTCAATGACGCGACTGTGCGAGGGATCCCGGAAGCGCTAGGCTTTGGAGAAGGGAGAGATACCAAGGAATGTACACAGGCGACCACGGGGGGACAGATTGCCATCCCGTTGGTCGCCCGAAAGCCAGACAGAAGCAAGACACCCCCAGACACGGGCGAGGCGCAATTCGGCGCACCGACCCGTCCAGCGCTCGAAAGGAGTGACCGTGTGGGGCAGAGGGTCATGAGGAACCCTGTTCTAAACGCACGTCATGTAGGACATGACCTCAAAGGCGAACAGGGGGTGCTGACCGGAGGCGGAAAGAAGGGCGCACACGCCATCAACAAGGGTGCGGTTCAAGCGCTCAAACACACCGTTCTTCTAGGGAGTGTAAGGAGTCGTGTATTCAAGGCGGACACCATGAGACTCAAGGAAGCGGGAGGTGGGACCAAGGAACTCACCTCCCTGGTCACTACAAAACACACGCAGGGGGCAAAGACACGCACGCTCGGCCTGAGGGAGCCACGCTTCAAGCACGTCAGTAACTTCACTTTTATGACGGAGAGCATAGACCCAGCGGTACCAGGAGAAGCCATAAGTCAAGCAGAGAACATAACGACCGAGACCACAAAGAAAGGCGTGGAGCACAGGGCCCAAAATTTCAGCATGAACAAGGTCAAGAAAGTGAGAGGAGCTGGACTCAAAGGTGGAGAATGGGGAACGGTGCATCTTGCCGGTGGCACAGTCCGGACAGCTCAAGGAGCAAGGAGAGACAAAGGTGGCCGATTCGAGGCCCATAGCAGGTTGAAGATGCACAAGACGCTGGATGGCAGCGGTGTGAATGTGACAAAGCCAATGATACAAGAGGTCAACATGGGTGGGTGACAAGGAGGGCGCCATATGAACAAGAGTAGAGGCAGCGGAAGACGATGGCAGGAAAAGCGACACGCAAAACAGGCGGTCACAGCGCACTCCACGCAGCACAACATGGCCCAACGAGCGGAGAGAGATCGCGACAAGGCCGCGGCTGGATGAGAAGTCCATTCCCTGATCATCAAGGGTGGTCACAAAGAGCAGGTTGACCTCAAGGTCAGGGACGTACATCACATCGGGAAGATAGACAATGCCACCAGGACCAGCGAACTTAACGACACCAACGCCATGAATGGGAAGGAGTTGGCCGGAGCCAGTGCGGACAGAGCGAACAGAGCCAACAGGGCCGAGGGAGAAAAAAGGGGAGCGGCACAAGTTCATGTGATGGGTGGCCCCAGTATCAATGATCCAGAGGCCAGGGGCCGCACGAGTGGAAGGAAGAACAAGATAAACGGCGACAGTGCCACGAAGAGACAAGGAGGAGGATGCACCAAAAAGAGTGGGGAGCGTATGAGACTGCCAATCCTCAATCCAGTCACAAGCATCAGGCAGGTCCCCTTGCACGCCACCAGATGGCGCACCCCGGAGGGTGGTGTCAAACTCACAAACAGACACACGACAATGGCCACTCAAGCTCTCACCTCCCTGAGAGCGAAGGTGAATAAGTTCAGCGAGGCGCCGCTCAAGGACACGCTCCTCATCATGGCGGTCAGAGGAGCGGTCAGAGGAACGGTCGGACGAGCGGTTTAACATATGGCCGTTGTCACGCGTCCAAGAGGGTGCATAGTAGTGGGAAGATGGAGGCCCGTGGTACGGAGGACCGCATGGGAGCGGAATCCAACCCCAAGTACTAGGAGGTGAGGGAGATGGTTGAAGCGGGGCAGATGTGGTGGAGAGAGCTGAGACTAAAGAGGAGGAGGAAGGAGAGGCAGCTGTCACTACTGCAGCTGCGACAGAGGAGGTGACCCCGGGACTTGCCCAATGAGCACGCATAGAGGATGCCTGACGAGCATCATCACGGGGGGCCGGACATTTGGGTGCAGAGTGCCAGACAGCCATGCAGTTCCAGCAGGTGACATCGGTGCTAGTGGTGGAGCCGGCGGAGGACTTACCACCCCGGCCACCCCCACGTCCTTTGCCACCACCACGGCCTCCCCCACGGTTTGAACCACCACCCCCTCCATGAGATGCCGCCTGTGTGGAGTGAGCCGTGGCAGGGGTAGCTGAGGCAGAGGAGGAGGGAGTGAATGTTGTAGGAGAGAACAAGGAGGTGGTCACTACAGCGAGTGCAGCACGATGCATGCGCTTGTTCTGCAGGTTGTTCCACCAATCCGTAAGGCGAGAGGCAGTGAAGTCATAGAGAGGTCCAATCCCTGGGGGTGTATCCGGAGCGAGTGGCGCGGAGGCAAGGCGCTCAAGCTCGGCATGTGTGACGTGCAAGTAAAGATCCAAGAGCTCAGGAATCAGCCCAGCAACAATGGACAGGCATGCTGACAGAGGCCCTTGAGGGGCCTTGCCCAGGTCGCACAGCAAGCGCAGACTCCTCGCCCAGTACTCGTCGGCAGTCTCATCGGCCCGCATCTGCAAGGTGTTCAACTGCACGGTAAGGGCACTCTCAGCCACATGCCCAGTGACTGTCTTGCGGCGATGAATGAGAGAGTATGTGCCGATGGGGTCAGCAAGTGTGCCTCGGATGGGGTCTGCGTTGTACGTACCAATGTCATCAAGGAGGCTTTCAGGTCCAGCAGTGATGAGGGCGCAGACAGCACGAGCCGCCTCCGCTGGCTATGGAACAAAGGGTGCCTTAGGGGGGGAGTAGTACTCCCACAGCAGTTCCCCTTGGGCCCACACACTGAAGCGCGTTTCCCAAGAGGTGAAAGTGAGTTTGGAAGTAAACTGTGGTGGTGGAGTCTTGAAGTCCTTCTGTCTTGCGGGAAGGAGTACCCGAGCTAAAGCAGCTGCTGAGAGAGCGAGCGAAGAGGAGTTAGGAACAGCATCACTGGGAGGTACAAAAGGAGTCAGCAGATGCATTGTCATCAGCAGGGAGGACAGCAGCCAGAGTTGGTACCGTCCGTAGACGCTCTATTACTAGGGTTGCTACTGTGGCAGCTAACTCATGCTATGCTTCGTTCTTCCTGTACAGTTCATCCTCAGCCTTGCGTCGTGCCGCCTGTGCCTCACTAAGGGCAGCTTGAAGAGCCTCTATTATTTCCTTTGGTCCTGGCATGGTGAGAGTGAGCAAGTAGAGAGAGGGAAGTGATGTGTGAGCGTGCGATGTGGGATGTAGAGTGCGAAGAGTGCTCACCGAACAAGTGGCAGGGCAGGAGGGCGAAGAGAGGGGCAACCACTGTGGCAGCTGAGGAGAAGAGAACCGCGATCCATCCCGCAACTGCCACGGTGAGGCAGAGAAGTCCAGTGACGGTGGCCCCAGCCACTACTGCTAATGCCGATGCAACCAAGACCCCTGTGGTTACTTGTGGTGTCAGCTCCCGCGGAGCACCAGTAGGAGTCAGGACTGTAGATTCTGTAGAGGCGTGGATGGACCCAACAGTAGCTGCAATGGAGAAGGCAGCGGATGACGCGGCAGTGGCAGCAGAGGCCGCAGTTGTAGTGATCTGTGTGGCAATGTTGGCAGCTGCGGCAGCAAGCAACGTGAGAGAAGCTATTGTGTGTGCGTAGGCTTTGGCTGCACGCCCCACTACAGTCTGGTTGGGTGCCCTGCACGCACGAGCAGTGGCAGCAATGTTGCTACAGCTCCTGCTGCCGCGTCTAGAATGGCGCCCGCAAGGCCAATGGAGTCGGTGTGGACTGGGAGAAGAGGAATCACACCAGGGACTTCAGGCGTCTGCGCTTGCTCAGCAGATGCGGCTGGGGTAGGAGAGGGAGTTGACGTCGTATTAGAGGCACATGCCGCGTTGCATGACTGTGGAGCTGAGAGTGGTTGCATGGTTGAGGTAAGTGGCGGTGACTGAGGCTGATCGTCGGCCGTGTACACCTGTTGGTCGATTTCCTCAACTTGAGCAGCCGCTGCCCTTTCGTCTAGTTCAGTCAGCTCCTCACGCCAATAAGAGGGATCCAGCATGCGTTACCACAAGGGTGTATCGTTGTCAGGGGGCAAAGGAGGATCGAAGAGACAAGGGTCCTCCCACCCGTGGTCGGCTTGGCGTGCAACCGTTCGAGGAGAATCAAGCTCCTCGTCTGGAGGCCCGTCAAGAGGTGGCGAATCCAGCATGACTGCTTGGAACGTCTGCAAAGAGACCTAGATGTGAGGTTGCTTCTGAGAATAGCAGATAGAAGCTGTGGAGAGTAGATCACGGCATGGGCAACTGGGAGCAGCCGAGAAGAGAGAACAGTCGAGAGCGGCTGCGAGCAGTTGGGAGAGAGCAGCCGTGAGCAGAGGGCAGCTGAGATGCGGCAGAAGGCAGAGAGGAGCCGAGAGATGCCGCAGGAGTAGCCAAGGGCACCCGAGAGTAGTGGGGGGGGCAGCTGAGAGTAGCTGCGGGTGCAGAACAGCCAAGAGCAGCCGAGGGCAGCCGAGGGTAGCAGAGAGAGCTGCCGTGTGCAGAGCGCAGCTGAGAGGGCAATTGTGAGCACTCAAGAGCGGCCGAGAGTGGCCTAGGGTTCTCCGGACTGTCAGAGAGCAGCCGTTCGCGGGTCGTCGTTCGCGAGTGTGGATGACAATGACGTGAGGCTGCTACGGGAGAAGCTCACGTGAGTACCGTGGCACTATGCGATGCTGATGCTCAGTGCCGAAGGGACATGCAGCGAAGAGACACTGCTCAGGTGGGGTTTAGCGGCCAAAAGGGCCGCGGGTGTGTGTCAAGCCGAGATCAGGGACCAGGATCGTTGAGCGGTGAGAAAGAACCTCACGTCCTCTGATACCAGTAGTTATCAGGCAACTTCCTAGGGTACATGTGTGTGAGGGAGGAATGACGCACGGGAAACACACGACACGCCATGGATGCGGAAAACACTTGCCTTCTTAGCTCAACAAAACAAAAGACGAGTTGCATGAGTGGGGGGGAGCGAGACTTAGAGACCAGTGAGCATGCACTCACCTCGGGTATCACACCCGAGGGAGTACACACCGCCACCCGGGGGTCGAGCCTGACCGCTTGGCATAAAACCTAGCGCCGGCTACTCACCGATGCTCAGGTGTACCCGGCATGGTGGCCCCCTAAGGATCAGCACCCGGGAAATGCAGCTCCCCCAGAAAACACTCAAGGCAAGCAAATATGATCCAGAGCACGGCAGTATGAATGTACGGGCCCTAACATCTCCCACATGAGATAAAGAATCAAGTCATGGCCACGCATGCACCAGAGAGTGCACCTGGGTTAGGTACTTGGGTCAAGTCGCCATAGATGCCAGCCACGGTAGGCTTGCTTGACGTCTTCCCAAGAGAGGCCATGTCAATCAATCTGTACATGTGTGTGCAGGGCTGATGCCGGTAGTACCGGTACCGCGGTATACCGCAATTTCGTACCGCGGTATTGCAGTACCGCGGTACGATGTCTTTTTTAACGGTACCGGGACGGTAACGGTACCGGGACGGTATCGGTACTGACTTGGCAGGGTACCCCTCTTCCGTACCGCGATACCATACCCTGTGCAGTACCAAATTGGAAAATAATTTTAGGGCATGCAGGCCCATGCAAGCATGAACATGAGCTCTGTGTGTGAGTGCGATGCAAGACGGCAAGAATTTGGCTAAGTCTGGAACGCTGAATATAAAGAACAAGGAGAGATTACAAATGAGCCCCTAGCGGGCTTATATAGGGGCGCCGGCAGCTAACCGCACCGGGCCCCGTCACCCTTGCTGAACCAAAATGATTCAACAGGGAGAACACACTGCATACACCATGAGAGCAACAAAGGTGGTCTCCTCGAGGCACCGGAACAGCTCGCCGAGTGCCCGGGTCTCGATCACCGAGAAAATATGAGCAGTGTCAAAACATCTCGGAATCAACGTCCAGACATCACA
>SZWC01007789.1:83885-121031 GCA_023375785.1 Penium margaritaceum | reverse complement strand
ACACACACACACACACACACACACACACACACACGAACGCGCTCCCACACCCACGCCGAGACACACCTGACGAGCACGCCCACAGGCCTCGAGCGCTGGCTGCCATCTGCTGCCTCTCCAGAGGACGTCGACGACGATGACAGACTCGGACCCAACGACTTGAGTGTCGCAGCATTTCCCAGAAGGGAAGCTCCTCCCCCAAGAGCATCTAGTCCAGCCACAGCCACTGCCCCAGCGCCCGCGGGTTTGGGACAGTGGTTGCGCGCGCTGTGGTTGCCATCGCCCCCCCCGAAGCCATCCACTGCAGCGGGAGCAGGGGCCAGCGCAGCGGCAGCTGCCAGCTGGCGGAAGAAGATGCGCCACGACCCCATCCATGGGCCAAAGTCGAGGATGTGTATGATGCGCTGCTTTAGCTGCTGATGCCGATGACGCCTTTGCTGCCGTTGCTGCTGCTGCTGCTGCTGCTGCTGCTGCTCATTTTGATAATAATGATGATGATCGCTATCTTGAAGCTGTACAGGTGTTGTGGCCAGCTGCTGCTGCTGCTGCTGCTGCTGCTGTTGCTCCAGCCACAAGTTTGACTGTGATGCTGATGACAGAGGAGGAGGAGGAGGTGAGGGGGACTGCGTGGGCAAAGTGTGCGGTTCTGCATGGACGGTCGCGTCCGCCACCACGCCAGCCATCCCTGTGAGCCAAAACTCCTTGTACGGCACTTGCGTCACAAACTCGGACGCCACCATCACTCCCTGCGGCAGGCACAGCGACCAGTCGACAACGACCAGTCAGCGACGACCAGTCGACGACGACCAGTCGATGACGACCAGTCATCGATGACCAGTCAACGACGACCTGTCAACAACGACTAGTCAACGATGACCAGTCAACTACGACCCATCAGCGACAACGAGACAATGAGCAGTCACGCAGGGAGGACATCTCTCCCATGACTTGGCAAAATCCCGAGATCCCCACCGTGTAGCGGTCCTGGCCACAGGGCCTTGCCCGAGAACCCTGTTTTTGATTTGCCTGAGGTGGCGCGAAGGACTTTGGCATCCTCCCCACCATTTGTCATGTTGTCATGTCCAAGGAATAAAGATTTTCTTTAAAAATAATAATAATGAATTTAAAAAAAAAGGGTAAGGGGAGGAGCGACGCGTCCACAGTCGTCGTGCCCTGCGACGCCGGCCACGGCCAATCGCGCGCGGCTGAAACGTATCTCGGGTGCTTCGCAACAAGTCTGAGGGGAGAGGCAATGCGCGCACACGTCATTCCTCGAGCTCCCACGCCATCGTCTTGCCATGCAGGCGCGCCAGGCAGGACGGGTCACGCACACGCGCACGAACGAGACTGCTGGCAAGTCTTCCTGCACCGCTCGCGCACTTGCTCCGAACAAACAAAACAAACCATTGCCGTCGAAGCAGGGTGGATTTTTCTTCAGCACACTTGTCCCACACAAACAGGTCACTGTAGTCAGAGCAGGGAGGAATGAAACACGCCAGACAAACCCCAGCCTGACCGCAGGTCAATTTCGATGGCCACCCACAAAAAGCAGTGACTGCCCACACACGCCCACAGTTGCCCACAAGCTCTCAGAAGTGCCAGCAGGCTCTTCTGACGATTTCTCCTGCCCAAAATTCCCATTGCCCCAGAAAAAAAACGGTCGGCGACACCCACAGAGCACACTGGCAGTGGTGTATGTGCAGTGGGTGCAGCGCTCACGAGCGAGCGCAACACTCACAGACGAGCGCAACACCAACGGACGAACGCAACGACAACGGGGGAGCGCAACAATCACGGGCGAACGCAACGACAACGGGCGAGCGCGACACTCACGGGCGAGGAGAAGTCTGGTGGCTTGAGGAAGAGTGTCATGGCGTCGCCTTTGGTGCGGTGGTGCAGCGCNCCAGCAGAAGCGCGGACGCGGACAGGCAGGCAGACGGGCAGGCGGAAGGTATAGAGCGTGTCCGCCCGTCAGCCTACCCACATGTCAGGGAGAGGTGGAAGAGCAGGTTTTCGGCCCAGCCAAGAAACATGTAGGAAGGCAGGCAGGCAGGTCGATGGGCAGTCTGGTTGGCAAGTCGGCAAATAGCCGGGCAGGCAGGTAGTCCTGTGGGCAGGTAGGGTTGGCAGGGGTAGGGATGTTAAATCGAAATCGAAATCAATGTTATTGATTTCGATTTCATAAATATCGATTTCGATTTTGACTTTATCGATTTCGATTTGAAATTCGAAATCAATATCGATTTTGACTCGATTTCACTCCAGCATCATATCGATTTCGACTCGATTTCGACAAACAGATTTGACTATTTTCCACAAAGGAGGTTCAAACACAAGCAGAATGATTAGGCTGCCTAAATCAGGCATAAACCACATGTGTAGTCGAGTCGAAATCGATTTTTTTCATCGAAATCGATATTTTTCTATCGACCTCGACACATCTTGACTACGATGTCTGAAATCGAAATCGATTTCGACAACCATGGGTTAAGCCTCGACTCGGTTTCGACTCGACATCAATCGAAACCGATATCGACTTAAATCGATACTGGTATCGATTTCGATTAAACATGCTTAGGCAGGGGGGTCGCAAGATAGGGCAGGCCGGCAGGCGTGTAAGAAGGCAGGCAGGCAGCAGGAGAGCGGGCCGGCAAAACAGGGCAAGGAGGGCCGGCAGCTGGCCTTGCATGCGAAGCCCATGCATGACCAGTCAGCCAGGTTAAGCAAACCAGAAGCCGCGCCGAGGCGCACGACTACTGTGCTGAAAGGGGCAATGCCAAACAAGTGATGAAGCGTGTGACGCGCAACTGCGCACGCCGATCTCTCGATGACGCACCTGCGTGGTGTTCCGCTTCTCGCCTCTTGCCCTGCACAGCCGACAGCCGGGGCTGCGCTGGCGGCGGCGCGGGCGCGGCCGCGAAACGGCCAGCAACGGCGGAATGAGAAGCAATGGGATGAGAAACAGTGGGATGAGCAGCAGTGGGATGAGCAACAGAGGGATGAGAAGCAGCGAAAGCACCACGCAGGGCCCTCTGCCACACACAGAACCCTCTGAGGGACCAGAGAGCCAGCGCCTAGCTCCGTAGCGCCTCGCCCGCACCAGGCTGCCATGTGCAAGCTGGGAAGCTTGTCAAGGTGGGAGCAAGGGCTTGGTGGGTAAGGCGCGGTGCGGAGAGCTCCTGGGCAAACACAGAAGTACACTGGCCTGCTACAAGTGGCCCCTTCAAGGCCTTGCCACTTCCAACATTCCTCCCCCAGCCCCAACTCCCCCCCACCCCCCCCACCCCCCCAATCTACCCAGACCACTACGGCCACTCGTCACATCACATCATTCGGACCCAAAGGAGAAGCAGAAGCAGCAGTAAGCGGAGACATGGGAGAGTAAATGCAGCAGCAGCCGCCGCAGCAGCGGCGGCGGCAGCGGCGGCGGCGGCGACGGAAGCAGCAACACCAGAAGCAGAAGCAGCAGCAGCATCAGCGGCAGTAGCAGCAGAAGCAGAAGCAGCGGAGGCGGCGACAGTGGCGGCGACCACGACGGCATAGGTGGCAGCAGGAGCGTCGGTGCCAAGAAGATTATCTTCTACACTCGATCAACAAGGCCACGGTTTGATGCAGACAAGGATCGTGTCACAAAAATCAGATGGGCTGGGGGAGCGACCTCGACCAGAGACTGAGTCTACCAGGTGCCAGGGACTCGAGCATCCGGTGCACACACCTGGTCTGCCGTCACCACAGCCTCGGCGAGCGCGATGAGCCTCCCCTTGAGCTTCGACACCACGGTCACCGTGCCACCCGCAGCGTCGAGCCGCCCAGGCACCTCCCCTCCTCCGCCCGCGGCCAGGAGCAGCTGTTTCCCTCTGTCCTTCCACACATTCCCACCGTCGCTCCCACCGCAGTGCGGGCGCGTGGGCGCTGCCCCGCCGGGCACGCCCAGGTCGCCCTTGCCGCTGCGGCCGCTGCTGCTGTTGCTGCTGCTGCTGCCCCCGCTGTAGCCGCCGAGGTACCATGCAAGGTCTTCGAAACTGGAGGGGTCCTGCAGCTCGTGGTACTCCGCCACTGGCCGGTCGATCCACTCAGGGGCTAACACCTGTGCCTCTCCCCGCCAGCCGCCCCTCGCCAAATCTCTACCCGCAGGCTGTGCCAAACCATGGGCTGCCGTGCCTGCTGTAACTGCAGCTGCTGCAGCAGCAGCTGCTGTGACCGGTGCAGCAGAGGGCACGGCGTGCGATCCTGCACCAGGCCTAAAGTGCATGTCCACTTGCGTTTGTAGGGATGCCGCCTGCTGCGACAGCGGCTCTCCTCTGGGAAAGGAAGAGGATTCGACGAGTCCGCTCGTCTGCATCCCCCTGCATGACAGTGGCCCAGCAGTTGTTGCGCCGGCAGCGACTGCAGCAGCATCAGAAGCAGAAGCAGAAGCAGCAGGGCCGGTCCCTGGCGACAAGAGGACGGCCGGAGTTTCTACACCTACGACCGCCCGTTGGCAGCGCTGCAGCTCTTGCTGCTGTGACTGCAGCACATGCCGTGGCTGGCCTTGCTGCTCCCACTGCAACTCTTCGATGTATGCAAGCTCACAATCGTGAAGCGCTTGCACTTGTTGGGTCCGCAGTCCAGGCAAGGAAGGTGCCGCCAGCCGCATCTGCTGCATCTGCATCTGCTGCTGCTGCTGCTGCTGCTGCTGCTGCTGCTGCTGCTGCTGCTGCTGCTGCTGCTGCTGCTGCTGCTGTTGCTGTTGCTGCTGCTCCTGCTGCTGCTGCTGCTGCTGGTTCTGGAGTTGTTGCTGTTGCTGCTGGTACTGATGTAGTTCCTGTTGTTGCTGCTGCAGCTGCTGATGATGCTCCTGCTGCTGCTGCTGCTGCTCCTGCTGCTGTTGCTGCTGGTGCTGCTGCTGCTGCTGCTGCTGCTGCTGCTGCTGCTGCTGCTGCTGCTGCTGCTGCTGCTGCTGCTGCTGCTGCAACTGATGCTGATACTGATTCTGGGGCTCTCCATATACGAACCTCAATTCGTCTTCATCCTCTTCTTCGCCTTCCCTCAGAACACCCTCCCCATCCTCCCCTCCATCCTCCTCCGTTCCTACCAGCGCAGCTAGCCGCGCCTCCAGATCCAAAGGCTTGCTTTCCAGGCTTCCCACAGCCAGAAGAGGCTCCGCCTTCGGCACAGGCGTGCCCCCGTCCCCTGCTCCTCGGCCCCCTCCCACAGACTCCCTGCGCTTCCTCTCCTCCTCCTCTGCCCGCAGCCCCTTCCGCCGCTTGCGCTTCCGCGGTCCGCACGGTGGCCTTACTGTCTGCAGCTCCGGGGCTACAGAACCCTGGGGTTTTGCCGCACCTGGCGGTTGAGGCGGGGACGGGGCAGATGCAAGGCCCCCAGCACGTTTTGCTCCGCTTGCTGCTCCTGCCCCATCCCCTGCAGGAGAATGGGATCCCAAGATCCCGCACTCCCGGCCTCCCAATCCAAAGACCGAAGCCTTAACCTCCTCGTCATCAGCGGGCGTTCGTCCCAGCACTTGGTCATTGTGCTGAAGCATCGACCCCGTATGGGGGACCGACCCCGCACCCGCCCCGTCCCTGACCCCCCGCAACACTAATGCAGTCTCCTGGCCTACAACGCTGCCCGCTGCCACGGGCAAACCGGCCTCCGTCTTCACAGCCCTAGAAACCGAATCCCGTAAAGCTTCAGGTGCTAGCGCTTCTGCTGCAGGGCCCTCACTGTCCGCACTGACGCCAACGATACCAGCAGGCGGCCTGCCAGCACGAGCTGCTGCAACAACAGCCACGTCCTTGGCAAGGGGGAGGAGGCCCGCGGGAGATGCTAGAGGCTCCGTGGGGAAGGCTGAAGGGGGCGGCAGGGATTGCGGGACCGAGGTAGGACTAACAGGCGGGGACAAAGGCCGCGCTGGACTACAACCGGGGCTCAGCGACACAGGGGGCTGCGGCGCGGCAGGCCACTGGCCTCCAATCTGGCTCCCACTCTTGCCTTCGTTCTGCGGCCCTGCCAAGTAAGGCACCGTGTGGGACGGCATCGACCCCGGCCTGCTCAGAAGCACAGAGGGCTGCGTCCCGCTCCCGGACTGCACGAGGAGAGCCCCGTCGGGGCCCACGGCCACAAGCTCCGGCCACAGCCCGTCTATCCCGGGGCTCGACAACCGCCAAGTGCCACCGCCCACAAGATAGCCGCTGCCACCGCCACCGACGCCGCTGCCACCGCCGCCGACCCTGCTGCCACCGCCGCCGACGCCGCCGCCGCTGCCCGTCGCCCCCCCTGCCATTGTCTCCGCGGAGCCCGCTCCTGCTGGCGCCTGTGGCCCATTGCCCCTCCCCTTCTGTGGCACATTCTGTGGGCTGGTACTCTGACCAGCGATGGAGACGGCGTCCACTCCACGAGGAGAAGGCCGCGCAGGCCCCTCAAGAGCAGCCATCCGCACACTGCCAGACGGGGCGGTGGTGGGCTGGAGCTCCCTGGGCTGGAGTTCGAGGCCTGCCGCCGATTTCGCAAGGGTCTGCGGCGGAGGCAGCGGCGGCAGCGGCGGCGGCGGCGGCTGGGCTTGCACAGCAGCCAGCCAGCCGGCAGCAGCTTCCAGGTTGAATGGCGACGCGAGGCCTCCGTACAGCGAGGCTCCTGCGGCAGACCCTGCATCTCCCCCGCCCTCCCTGTCCACCTGGATTCCCGCTGATGATGCTGCTGCTGCTGGTGGTGGTGCTGCTGCTGTTGCCGATGTTGCTGGAACTGCCGCTCCTCCTGCCGATGCAACTGGTGCCGAAGCACTCGAGTTGAAAGTCGGCACTGTTCCATCCGCCCATAAACCACACCCTGAGCTTAAGCCTCGCACACTCGACGAAAACAGGCCACTCCAGCTGCTGTTGGTGCCGCCGCCGCCGCTTTCGCCGCTGCTGTTAACCGGTGCCATGTGGCTGCCGAACCCGTCCTCACCAACCCTGTCGGTCATGGCGACCCCCTTTACGGGGCCGAACCTGGAGGTCGTAGCGGTGGCGGTAGCGGGGAGAGAGGCGGCGGTGTTGCAGCCGGCGTTGCTGCTGTTACCTGCAGCGCAAGGTGCTTCGTTGCTGCTGCACGGCGCAGATATAGCAGGCCCAACCAGTGCCTCCGCCGCGGCGTTTGCCATGTCCATCGGCCAGTCGACGTTATCCACGAACCCGGGCACGCCCATGCCCATCCCCGTGCCGATCCCCATGTCCGCGCCCATGCCCATGTTCATTCCCATGCTCATGCTCATGCCCATTGGTAGACCCATGCCCACATGGATGCCCGTGCTCACACCCATGCCGATCCCCATGTTCATGCCCATGCCCGTGCCCATGGTCACGCCCATGCCGAGGTTCACGCTTCCATCCCCTACGCTGCCGCCGATAACGCAGTCTCCTCCTGCCGCTGCCGTCCAAGGGTCGACGTCCATCATGCCGCGGTCCACCCCGAGCGTCACCTACACCCGGCTCTTCTTCCTCGCTCAAAGCCCAGACAGAGTGAGGCAGACGGAATCCATGAAAGTCAGCCGGAGACCTAGCAGTTGACCTCACAGGACGTCGAATTCGACTCCTGCGGCTCGGATCGAGTCACTGGCAGTGACCTGAAATCTAGGTTTTGCAGCTTGTCCCGCTACTGGTTTCTCCATGCTCAGCGTCGACGAGGGTACGGGCTTTTGCTCGGTGAGAGGGATGCCCGTCGCGATCCCCATGTCATCGCGAGTTTTGGTTGTCCGGTGGTTACGGAGTCTTTTCCGTATTTGTTGGTCGGACATCACCCAGGGTGGGATAATGTGGTTTGACGCATGACGCTAGGGATATGATGAGCCTGTCGTAATGGTGGTCCCACTACATGAGCCTGTCGTAATGGTGGTCCCACTACATGCAGTGCGTCAGGTGTGAATTATAGTTTCATGCACTTGCAACAATTGGACTATTCCGGTTCGTGGATTGCACTAACAATACTCGAAGCTTAACTTACAGGTATTAGGGTTGATTTTTCCGGTTTCTGCGAGTTGGACGTCTCCAGAACGTTGGGAAGAGTGTCGCATCGGCAAAAGGTTGAGCAGTCATATCGACTTGGCGGGTCACCACATCGTCTTGGAATGATTCAATGAAAGCAAGTTGTCGCGGACGCAAAGATCTTCGTCCGCTCGTACAAGTATTCGCCGCGTCACGTAACGCCAGGTATAAGAGAGCAAAAAAGGGGTGCGGCTGGCAAACGCCTGAATACGTTGCCAACAACGTATTTCGACGGTTTCCCATAACCTTCCTTTTCTTGTTCGTTGAGATCCGTCGTTGAGGTGTCGTTGTTCCATTTTTCTCGGATTCCTTTTTTCCCGTTTTTCCAGGAAGAGTTGCGCTCACAGCCTCGGCCGCTAGTTGAATCTTCGCTTAAAGCGTGAAAAGAGGTGGCAAACACGTGCGACTATCGATATTCCAGCAACGCGTTTCAGCTATCCAGCTGCGACAAGAAAACTTTCGCTGAAGTAGAAGTTTCGGTGTTTGCCAGCCCGGCGAAGTTACGGGGTACCCCGTTTTGGAGCGTCGTAAGCGTTATGCACCCCTTGCGGCAGAATTACGTCTCAATGAGCCCCGGGTCCCGATTTTTGTGATCTAGGTACCCCGAGTTCAAACATTTGAGCACAGGCTGCCCCGCCGCCTGTGCTCAAGACACGAGGTACCCCAATGGGTACATGGTCATTTTAAGTGCATGTACATTTTGCGACTTCGGCAGATTCTCTCAATGTAATTATTTTTGTCGACATAACATTCTGTCGGCACGGACATGGGATAGTGTGCCATTGTCACCACGAAAACGCCCCCGCGAAAACGGGGGGGGGGGGGGGGGGGGGGGGGGGGGGGGTTGGAAAACGACATTTAACGTGTCCAGTGCACGACATCGAAAACGTACGAAGAAGTGCCCTGGCGAATACATCCAAAAACGGGCTCTTCTTAAGGTACCATTTAGTTCCAGTCGACGTTGACGTAATGAACTACATGAGATCCTACTTTTTGGCATGAAACAAACTGTCCAGGCGGGGTATGTGAGAACATTCTATGTACCCCGTCATGCAAGGGTACGTCGAAGCGACACTATTTACCCCGCGGGGCACGCCGACATCACACGGGGCACCTTAGGACCAAATTGTGGAAGTCGGGGCATTCTGTGCTAAAACTTTACATCACGGGGCATCTTGAGTAAAAAATCTCAGCGTCGGGGGGTTTGGCGCTATCGGTGCCGAAACCCGGGGTATGCGGATATTTTCCTGTTGCCAGCCGCACCCAACAATCCAGATCACAATTAGTGCGGCTGTTCCTGCCCTGCGACGGCTTCGCAAAGTAGGAGTGGGATTGGTTTTCACCACACGGCTGTGTGGTCCACACAGCCGGAATCGACGGCCTGTGGGACTTTGGCGGCAAGATAACGCGGTTCGACTGTCCCAACCTTCCCGTCGAACCCTCCGTTGACCATGCAGTTTGCTTGTTCAGAGGCTAATGTTTTGAAATCCAAACACACCCTAGAATTGGGCGGCTGCTGGGAATGGGTGAGTAGGGACTTGATCGAATCCCACCTATTTGCTGATGTCAAGGAGGTTTAAAATGTCAGTACTCTATCTATGGTTCCGACGCGAGAAGACGATAAATCGAAGGACGCTTCGGATCGTTTTAGCCACGACTGACGGCAGAGTAATCCCCGCCTAGCGGTCGTAACGGCTCTTCGTTCTGGAGATTAGGGGAAAGGGGCAAAACTTCTTCATGAGAGGCTCCGCCGTCCGATCGTGGGGTGAAATAGTCTGTGTGGGTTGAGGGCAGGGCTGAGAGTGCCTTGCAGCTTTAGATTTTCGGTCTCTCGGCTCACCAAAGGGTTTGTGGCCGTCATGTCGATTGACCTGAATAAGAGTTGAAACCGCTTGCGACAATGATTTTGATCGATTCTCGAGCGATCAATTTCATGTTTTCATCGCAAACAAGTTGTGGGTGGGTGAAATCGTGGGTGGGATTCGATCATGTTCCCACTCACACATTCCCAGCCGCGGCCTTGGATTGCGCATGCTCTGGAATGCGCCACAGCAGCTTTGTGAAGCTGACGCGTTGGATGCTCTCCCGGGAGTGGCCAAGGGTGTGATCACATCGACGTGGCGTGTTCGCCACAGGACATGGCTTCGTCTTTGCTGGGAATGTCCCCGGAGGGCGAATCCGCGACGTTTGCGACGATTGGAACGGTACGCGAATGTGACTGGGGCCCTGATCCAACGCTTTGCTTTTGCTTTTGATTTTATCGACACCCTAAAATCACCGCTCAAAGTAGACGTTCTCTTTGATTTTGCGCGTAAACTGCACGGGTTCGAATGAGCGGTGAACGTTAACGTTCGGTCGCCGGATACCCGCCTGTCAATCCTGTACTACCCGGAAGAACGCCCTGATTTCAAGGGACATGAGATACCCACCTTCCGAGGCGCTATGCCGAAGGCGCAATGCGACGCCGGTTTGAGCGTTTCCAACTGAAAGTTCGAGTAAAATTGGTCTTTATGTACATCGAGTCCGTAACTGTCGGATCTCGCCGCACATTTAATTGAAATCAAGATTGGAGCTGAAATTCCTTCGATAAACGTCCAGACGGTATACGTCTGAACGACAACCCTCCAGACGTTCATTTTTCGGCCTCCCAGACGTTGGGAAGCATGCCACATCAGCATAAAATCAGCGGGGGTCCGTGTAAAATCAGCGCCAGATTTCTGCTTTTAGCCGAACCCTTCGTCAAAGGAAATGGCGCAATTGCGGGACTCGCGATCGCTCGCAACTGGGCTCGCCGCAACGCGTCCCGCTTTCTAGAAGCGCGGGACTATAAAATCAAAAGCAAAAGCAAAGCCTCGGATCTGCACCTGGTTGTCGTCCATTCTTGATTTCAAGGGACTGTTCCAGTGGAGTCTCTGAGCATGCACACAGTAGCGTGCATCCATACATTTGGAACGCATCGTTGTTGTTCGCCGTTTTGTGCAAGCTTACGAAATCATGGACGATGACGGCTCAGCCTGAACATTTTGGACAACCTCTAGTCTCCCTATGATGCATCCGTCAGAAAAGGGTAGAGGAAAGAAGACAAGTCGTCACAGGGTTCCATGGGCGTGCGACTGTGGCAATCTAAGCTACTCCAAGATAACACACCTGGAAGAGCTCAACAAGATGTGTCGTCTAGACAGCTTCTTTGGTGATCGTGGTTGTTGGATGTGGCCATATGTATGCCCTTCCTCATGGTTGCCTTGCTTTCTTGTCCTTCCTTGCTCTCGTTGTCATACGTGGCTTTGTGCCACCATCCTTGCCCAAAGGAGGGGTAGAGTAGATCAGTAGAACAATCAACTAATCCATCTTCTTATTAAATTAAAGTGTGGGTGAAAATTGGAGCTCTAATTTGTTGTGTGGCTCAATCAAACAAGTTGTTTTGCTGACTTATTAACTCTATTGTATGTCTAACATACTCACGCCCTCCAGATGGTCGTCTTGGTCCACGCACCCAAATGTCACCACAAGGTCCACACCTTGACATCGCCTGCAGCCCTCCACTAGCATCCTTTGTCCCTTGCCCCCTTCTAAAAAGTAGTAAATGGGGACCCGAGGACGGATGCTTAGCTGCCTTTGTTGCTATTGGGACAGTCCTTCATTATTGATGCGCATTTTACTACAGCCTTCCTTCATAAGATCATCACTTTGTAATATTCATGATGTTTTCTCGTGACCCACTTGGCCATAGCATTGCTTGTTTGGTGACAGCTGGACTGATGTTGCATGCGACTCATCCACAGAGCCTTGTTGAGGCCGGCTGGTTCTAACCTACGGGGTTTAGATTGCAACGTGGAATTGACTTCCATCGACAAGCATGTTGTGTATGAGCTAATCGGCTTACCAGTAGGCCGGAAAGTCGTTGGGGCCAAGTGGGTTTTTTTTGCAAGTAGAAACTAGACTACACTCAGTTTAAGTACAAAGCCAACTCATAACCAAGGGCTTTCCACAAGTACAATAAGTGGAATTTGACTAGGTCTTTGTGGTTGTAGGTCGTTCTACCACCTGCCCTGTGTTCTTTAGCATGGTCACACGGCATGGTTCACAACTCTAGTCAATGGATGTCAACAATGTCTTCTTGTATGAAACTCTTGACGGTGAGGTGCTCGTCATGATCCAACCCCATGGCTTTGACGGTGGAACTGATCAGGTCAAACAACTGTAAAAGGCCCTTTTTGGCCTCAAGTACTTGTCAAGGTATAGGGGTTGAACATGCCCTATTGTATGAAGGCACGAGGTGTAGTATTGCATATCTAGCTCTCTTCTTCATTCTTATGTGCACTACCCTTGTCACCGTGCTTATTTGTGGGAATGATCTACTCACTATATCGCCTGACCTTGTCGGCATCCAATGAGTAAAAGATTTACTAAAATCTACATGCAACATGGAAGGTCTTGGTCCCAGACACATCTTGTTGTGCATGTAACTCTGCACAATTATGCGTACAAAATTATACTAATGCATTGGGCAGCGTTCATGAAGATGTTGGCTGAGTGACTTGCGAACCACTTACTTACGGTGCTTAATGCCTCCACATCCATGCCCAATGATGGCCACATCAACTTATAACTTTTTATCTTGAAACAAATGCCATCATTGTGGATGTGAATACCTTCCTTCATGACATTCGATCAATCATGTACTCGGCCACCATCACATGGTCAGAAGTGACCCTCCTCCATCGTAATTTTTATTTTGATCCAAGTGTTGCATGTGGTCATTCTATGCTAAGCCTTCATTTACAAGTGCATGTCTCTCTTACTACAAAAGCGATGAAAGCTTCTTTCCATCCATGGAAAAATAGTTTGTACATAGTGAATGGTATAGATTTATAATCAATCATCTACCCGTATTTTATAGATGATTCACAAATGAATAACACATCAACAGTGATGGATGATTGGTTTACCATAGCTTGGAAAAATCAATTATGTACCCATGAATGCCTTGTTCCACTTGACACACACAAGTCGTCCACTATGTGACAACAATTAGAGAAGGACAATGGAACTTGAAAGTGTATTCATTGCTACCACAAACTGGTAGTGTTATGTGGACATGAAACATGGAGGGTGTATTACCTTCCTAAAACATACAAGCACATGGGAAATTGGGTAACATATTGATTTTGTAGGAATTAATTCGCACAAGTTTCACCTATTTCACCCTATGAATGAGAGGTTTTACTCTAGGGATTCACAAATTAAAAGAGCTTATCGTAAGACGAGAAGCATGTCTGAACCAATGACCAAACATAATTTTTTCATGGCTTGCAGTGGTTGTTGAACCATGAGGGCATGTTCACAATTGCCACCATCACTACACAAGGTACCCGCATCCGAGCCCTTTCTTCTCGCATCTGATGCAGAGTGAGTGTTGGTGGCATGGGGGTGGCTTGTATGCCACCCTATGCTCTAACTTGATGCCATCACATGTCCCAACCACTGTTGGTCCACTCGGGGGATGAGTGCGACATGGGTAGATACTTTAGATGACCATAGGCAAACCCACTATGTGGATTGAGATGCTGCCCATTTGGTGGACCTTGATGATTGCCATTGATTGGACAATTGCAATGTGCCTTTCAAACTATGGTTTACTGGTTATTGTGCCACTGGTTGGGGAAAGGGGAAGCCATGACAATGGGCGTTTGAAAACAACGTTGTAAAGCGGCCTAATGTACATGGTCCAATGACGTGGCTAAGAAGGCAAACGAGTTTGTGAATTCCTTTGGTACACAAGGCGGTATTGAATTCAAATACCCTCGAAGAAAAGATGTAGCTAAATGGGATATCCGAAGTTCATTTGCCAAGAGAGATGGCCATTGTTCAATGTAGTCTGACATCGTACGGCTACTAACAAAGTATCCCATAGCGTAAAAACCTCAGACACTGGTCATACTCGCATATACATTGCACACATGTGGCCAAAGCGGGACACGAAAAGGAGATTTGTTAGATAAAACATAGCTTCCAAGAACATTGCGTGCAGCGAGGTGCCCATCTTTTTCAGGCATTATTGGGGCCTCGCCTCACTTTGGGGTCCATTGCGGGCTTTTCCTAATTTTTGGAAATTGATCTCGCAATCGTGATCAGCTTTGCACAAACGCAATTATGAGGAGGCAAGGAGGAGGAGTGAGCAAACACGAGATGTGAGTGAAGTGTGCTCCATACACGGGGGTGTGTTTCACTCGCACTTTTGTGTGGAATTACGCAAAAGCCACTTAATGGTGGCTTTCACCCTCCTTGCGAGTAGTGTAACGGTTATGCTACTCGTCAAGGGGTTGTCTCGCTGGTGGACCCGACAACGGGCGCGGTAATTGGCTCCAAAAAACCAGGTCATTGTGACCTTAAGACAGTCATGGTACCACCGGTGACATGCGGAACACGGTGGCCACACTTGCCGTCGGGAGGTATACAGGTCCAACAAGGCGGTCGTAGCAACATGAGCCCACCGCGTGTGCGGCTAAGACTCAAAACATGTTGTTGATGTAGATAAATCGAGGGCCGTGGACATCTCACACTCAGCATTTGGTTCAAGTAGGCCACCAGGTACATGTGCAAGTATGTTATTAAAACAAGGTAGGAGAGCAGTAGGCTAGGGCCAAAACTAACCAACCAAATAGTATAAATACCATGTACATCGCTCATAATTAACATTTGATTTCGTATGATTTCCAATTCAGAATACAAAATCATCTCAAGATTCATCGTTTCGTTGCGATTGTGTCCTCTACACACAAATGATTTACCTCTATAGAGCACACAATCTTTCATCTGGTATCAGATCAAGAGCAACGAGTTGGTCGGAAACGCTGCCGCAGCTCTACAAGCTTGAAAAAGCGAAAGGCATAGGGTACACTGGACAACATCAAGGCTGGACAAGAGGTAGAGTACAAGACCAAACTTTGCATCCAACGCACGAGCAGACCTCTGAATTTCTTTTCTCTATTTCTACTATGTCCACACGGCCTACCATGCACATAAAGGAGATGACGGGTGACTCCCACGCAGTTTGAGGATGTCGCATTTTCATCTTGTACCACCAAATGGCTGCCAGAATATATTTTATCACAACCAAAACACAACCTTTTTTTACGACCTCCAACGACCAAAATTCATCAAGAGCCATGGAGCAGGCCCCGTTGTAGATCGTACAGCTCTTAGGAGTCCTAAAGTTAAAGAATGAGGGATTCAATGAAAAGTGGCTGACCTACAGGAGGCGACTAATGCTGGACAGGTTCGGGCGACCTGGTCAAGGAGTTCGCTAAGACCAGGGCCAAAGACTTTGGAACCGTTCAGTCCCTTAGCAAAGGATGTGAGCATACGGACCTCGTTGTTCACGATGAACAGCTACTCCGAGGCTCTGTGTCACCCTCAAGAAGACGATGTTATGTGTGTTGTGAAACTGGTATGCGGAGCAGCACTATAGTGGTGGAAGCAGTTGAATGTGTAGGTCGTTCGAGGTGGAGGTGGGAACGTAGCTCTACAACATGTCATAGTATGGGAGAAAGGTACAAGAATAGTTTGAGCACATGTGTTGGCGACATGGGAACATTTTTAGTAAGCCATAAAACATCAAATCAATCTCGTGAATGCTTCCATGGTCACACGCAACAAGCAAGAGTAACTCAAGCAGATCGGTTTGGTCTAGAAGTGCACACGTTGCTTCCTGGCATTGTGTTCCGAGATCGATGAGATGAGCGAGGCAAAGATGGCAGACAAGTACCACGGTTTGAAGGTGGAGACTCAACACACATTGATATTGATTAGAATCACGGAGTTCCGGTACGTGGTGGCCACTACTGAGGATGTTGATGTGCTACGCTACCATCGAGGGGATTTTCATGAAAAGTAAGAGAATTTGCTGTGTCAAGCAAAGCACCAGCAAAATGACCTATGGAGATTGACGCGGCGTAATGAGGCCAGCAGCAAAGCAAGCATTGTGGTGGGAACTGTTGGATGTGCGAAACGATTGGGTAACTTGAAAAGGATTGTAAGAGCAAGTAGCAGGGAAATGGCAACCTGTAGTGAGTGGCGAATGGCAAACCACTAGGAAAGCTTCGTCCATATGGATGAACACCAGTCGTGCAAGTCCTTTGAAAACTAGGGAGGTACCTAGTGTATTGCCGTGGAGCAAAGGTAGCAGGAGCGCTGTGGGAATCCTCCTGAAAGCCAAAATCTCATAAGCTCGCTCTACACACTACGAGGAGTGCCAAACTTTCTATTAGATAAAACCTTTGTTCAATTGCGGCACGTCTCACTCATTCTTTAGCGACAAGCTTGTAGAAAGGTTCAGGCTTCCATGGCTACCTGGGGAGCCATCTAAGGCCAAGTTGGTGCAAGGGGAGCTAGAGTATGGACCGCCTATGAAACCTTTGGGGGTCCATCTGGGAAAGCTATTGTGCAAGGTAAACTTTTGCACGTGCCCGATGGATGACAGTGGCGTCATTTTGGGGTGTGAATGGCCTCACCGGTGGAATCTTGCCGTGGATTGGTTGTACGTGGCATTGTCATTTATTCCCCAAGCCAGACCAAAGCCATTGTTATGCACACATGCATCCAAACTCAACATCATCTGAACCTGGCGATGCAAAATCTCAAGCAATATGCTATGACTAGTCACACGCACAGGTCGGGTAACGATTCGTGGACACACAATGCAAAAGAAGAATGGGCTGGTAGGCCTATCCACCAAAATCTACAATGATTGCAAAAGGAATACAAGCACCCAACAAACACCTGAGACACCATTGTAGCTGTCTAAGAGATGTTGGTGGGTGTGGCCACCACCCACTGGAGCTCCGATGTGAGCTGGGTCCGCACTAGGGATCTACACGAGCATGGACACGGCAGAGTGGCTAGAGTACGTTGTACAAAGAGATGGGAAAACTCGTATCATCACAATAATAATGTGCTGGATCTTTCTTTCACGGGGCCTAATAGGCTCCTACACAAAGACAAAGCCTTAAATCTGAGGTGTAATTCGGGGTCAGATTTGAAAGAAGCTTACATAGATGATAGTGGCTTTTCGATTAAAAATTACTACATCGCAATTGAGCGATTAGCATTTTTCTTCATTTTCTTTTTCCAAATGGCAAGCCCCCATTCGCTGATGTCGGACTTTATGTTCACGTGGGATTCATGCAAAAAACACACTATGTAAGAAACTGAATGTGGACGTCGCATTGCATCCAACATCGTCATGCTAATGTTTTCAGAAAGCGATGAAAAGTGACAAACTCCTCCATGAAGGGGTTTTCTATGTTTGCACTGGCTCCTATAGGTTATAATTGGGAACACTAAATCTGTGAATGGGGTATACTGACATGATTGCGGTTTTCTTGCGACGATGGGGATCACTTATCACTCCTCGCGCTTCGCGTGATTGGCAACTCATGTCACCATTCAAATATGGACATCGAAGTGGATACATTGTTCATTTAGTTTAACGTTTTGGATCCAGCCGCTTCAACAAGCAACTTGTGGATGTCTTGGGTTTACGTTGATTCTTGCTTATATGTGTTAGCTATGCTGTTGAAAAGGAAATAAGCTAAGTTAACACATGCCACCAAAGATAATTTCAAAAAATTGAAAATGATCATCTCGATAAGCCTTCACTAACAAAAGTTTGTTCATGACAAGTCGTGTCTTCAAAAGTGGGTCACCATATGTCACTGTTTACAAACGTCGGTCAAAATGTGTCCTATCAAGCTCAATAGACCTCCACCATCGTGGAAGTTGAAATTGAGTAGATATTCTAGTTTAATGAAAAATATTTCACACAAAGTTTTATGTATTATCGTGTGCAAAAAGTACGTTGCCAGTAATAGTCAAGCAAGATCCACGAACATAACTCCCACGGGCAGCATTCTCCCCTGGATTCCAATAGCATTTATGTTCAATCATAACATTTGGCTCGAACATTTACATGGATGTGACACTAGCAAGTTAACTACACAGCCACGGGGGACATATAGCGTTTCATGAAAAGAACCAAGTTCTCTTATGCCAAAAAAAATGTAGATGGTGAACAGGTGGAAGTTGTGAGGTAGAACACGATTTAAAACGTGGGACACTTGAGCAATTTACAATTAGCAAAAAGTGTGCTTTCATGACAAATGTCAAAATGATCAAACATATATGTATATGTTTGTCACAAGTGTTGAATTATGAATGAGAATTGTCAGGGTCATTGGGTTGATTTTTGAGCGACGCGTGTGGATTTGCGTCGTGAGTGGTCAGATTCAAGAAGCTCAACCATGAAGTCGGGAGGGCTTTGAGGATCGACAGTGAAGATGCGAGATGCGTCTTTATCCATAGTATATCATTTGCGGAGAGCAGATCACTTTGCCGTTATGGGTTGAGGAGAATAACACCAAGGTAGGCAAGGAACCGTAGTTGAGTTACATGCAGCTGCAATGTTGCCAGCGCAAGGGGGACCAAGTGTACCTCGTGTGGGTGCGGCAAAAGGAAGAGCTAAAGAGGTGGAATTTTTTTTCAGCAAAGGCAAAGGAACAAGAGGACGAGCAGCAGAAAGCACCAATAACAGAGTTGTTGGAAGGTATTAAGGGAGTGTTGGACAGGTACAATGACGTGTTTTCTGTTGAGCTACCAAAGGGCTTACCACCGTAGCGGGACATTGACTATGAAATTGAGCTTGTTTCCATAGTAACTCCATTGGTTTGTGCCACGTATTGCATGAGAGACAATGATCTCGATGAGCTAAAGAAGTAGTTGAAGGAGCCGATAGAGTGGGGATTCATTAGACTGTTGGTGTCATCCTATGCTGTACTAGTTCTCTTTGTGAAAAAACAGACAGGGGAGTTGCGGATGTGCATGGACTACCGCACATTAAACAACATAATGATCAACAATTGGTACATGTTTCCAAGGGTCAAGGAGCTGTTTGACCAGTTGAGAAGAGCATAGTACCTGAGCAAGATTGTCTTGCGCTTGGAATTCCATTAAATTTGGATTACAGAGCAGGGTGTGGAGTAGACGGCATTTTGGACGTGAAACCGTCCTTTTGATGACTTTTTCATGTCATTTGGATTGACCAATGCTCTAGCAATACTCATGAGCTGCATGAATATGATACTCCACCCTCGTTTGGACTAGTTTGTGGTGGTATTCCTTGACGACATCCTCATCTAATTCTGAACTCTACAGGAGCATCAACAACATATGCGGTAGGTGTTCGAAATTCTTCGGAGAGAGAAGTTGTCTACGGAGTTCTCCAAGTACAAGTTTGAGAGGAGGGATGTGGAGTTCCTTTGACACATCTTGAGCGGCAAGGGTCTCCAAATGCACCCAAAGAAGGTGGAAGGAGTGAGACTGTGGTAAAAACCAAAGTGTGTACTTGACATCCAGGTCTTCTTAGGATTTTTCAAACACTGTCGGAGCTTCATCCAAGGATACACAAGGAAGGGTGTGTCGCTAACCCAATTGTTAAGAAAGCATCATCCATGAGAATGGGACAAGAAGGAGTAGACGATTTGCAAGGAGCTCAAGTCTGTAATGTGTGAAAATCTTGTTGTAGTGCATCCGGATTTATCCACGGAGTACGTCATGACGATGGATGCAAAAAGTTTTGTTATTTGGGCGGCGCGGATGCCGAATCATGGAAATGGGTCATAGCCAATTGCATATGCTTCTTGCAAGATGCAAAGTGCCGGGCTGAACTACAGAGTCCACAAGAAAGAGGTGTTGGATGTGATCTATATTTCGAAGCAATGGAGTACCTACCTTAAATTGCAACATTGTGCGGTCTTCATTGATCATATTGTCTTGAAGTGCCTAAAGATGCATCGAAACCTCAATCGCCGGTAGGCTCACTAGATGGAGTACTTAGAAGATGTTTAGGACTATGAGGTCCAATACAAGCCTCGGAAAGTGAATGTGGCAGATCCTCAGTCAAGGAGGCTAGACTTGAGACTCAATACCATCTCAATGCTGATGGGATCCCCAGTCATGCATGGTCTGTTCAAGGACGGCTATTTCACAGACGGTGACTTCACGGGCAGTGCGTTCAAAGATGCCATGTGGGGTGGAGTGAATTGGCAAAGGAAGTAAGAGAAGAGTGTTGTCGCGCGGGACTATGCACCATTGAAGCAGTTGCTACTATAGGAGGTGAATGATACCCACTACTCGAGTTGCTTTGGCTTTGACAAGACTCTCAAGGGCTTTGCATGTCAATATTGATGGCCGTCAATGGCAGTTGACTATAAGAGGTAAACGAGTAGCTGCGATGTGTGCCAATGCATCAAGGCGCAAAGGACTAGGCCACCAGGAGAGCTACAAACCTTGCATCTACCACAACAACCATGGACAATAATCTTCCTTAACTTCATTGGCGATTTGCATGTGACGCAGCAAGGTACCAACATGGTGTTGGTGGTGGCGGACCGGTTTTCCAAGATGGCACATTTCATTGCATGTCATAAGAGCATCACGGCTACTGGGATAGCTTAACTCCTTGTGAGTCATGTCATCAAGCTCTATGGAGTGCCGCAGTTGGTTGTCTCACATTGCAATCCACGCTTCACTTCACTGTTCTTGAGAGATCTTATGAGGAAGCTGGGCACACGGGTGTAGCTGACCACATCATACTACCCACATAGCAATGGGAAGAGAGAGCGTACAAACCAGACTTTGGAGCAGCTGCTGCAGAGCATGGTCCCAGAGGACAGAGAAGGCTAGGAGGCAAACCTCAGAGTGGGAGAGTTTTCCTACAACTCAGTGGTTTCATCGTCAACAAGAAAGTCACCATCTGAGGTAGTTTCTGGCCACCAACCATTGAGCCCAGCCGCCCTTACAACAACTACATATCTTCCGGCTGTGTAGCAGATTGCTCATGGGTTTGCCACCACATGAGACATGGTGTGGTAACAGCTCTTGAAGGCACAAAAGAAATAGAACTATTAAGTAAGAATCGATCTACGGATCGATAAGAATCGATCTACGGAGGATTTCCATGTGGGTGATTAGGTGATGTAGAACTCTAAAAACCTGCAACTCATGGGAGTTAGGAGTCCCAAGTTAGAGACGTGATGGGTGGTTTCATTCCGCATTCTAGAGAAATGGTGGGTTGTGTCTTACAGGCTGAAGTTGTAAGCTCAGTACACCATCCATCCAATGTCCTACATCACCCTACTCTATGCCTCTCAAAACCCAACATCTTCTTTGATGGTCGTGAGACATCTCCATCTATTACTGTCCAAGTTGAGAGAAGTGAGGAGTTTGAAGTGGAGAAGGGTATGGAAGACCGCCAGAGGGGAGGTCAATGTGAGTTTATAGTAGAGCAGAAGGCGCGCCCAGTGGAGCACAAATCTTGAGAGCCACAAGCAAACTTCCATGTCGGGGGTACCAACATTGCTTTCAAGATTTATCTCAAGTGCGTTGGAACATCGCGCATCCGACGTGGGGGGGGGGGGGGGGGGGGNGGGGGGGTGAATGTAACGAGGTGCCCAGTGTTTTAAGGCATACTTGGGGCGTCGCCAGGCTTGGAGGGCCATTTTGGGCCTTTTCTCATTTTCAAAAGTGAGCTTACGCTTCGGTCTACACGACCGCGGCCAAGAGGACGCAAGGAGGAGGAGCAAGTCAGCGAGCGATGTGAGCAAAGTGTACTCCACACACCAAGTGTATGTTTTACTTGCACTTTTGCGTGGCGTTCCAGAAATGCCACTCGAGGGTGGCTTTTACTCTTGGTAGGTAGCGTAACGGTTACGCTACTTGCCAAGGGATTGTCTCGACAGTGGACCCCCAACAACGGGTGCAATCAATGGCCACAACAAAAACGGTGACTGTGACCATGTGACAGTCACAGTATTTCTGGTGGCGTGCATAACACAGTGACCACACTCACCACCGGGAGGTATGCGGTTCCAACGAGGTAGCTCACTCGATGAGCGCATGGACCACTACGCAGGCGGACATGACTCAAGACAGATTGTCGATCTGGATCAACTGTTGATGACCGGGGACTTCTCGCACTAATGACTAGGTGCAAGTAGGGCACCGAGTACAGGTGCAAGTAGCTTGCTAAAGCAAGGTGGGATAGCAGTAGGCTAGGGCCAGCACTAGCCGGCCAGAGAGTATTACTACCCTATACATAGTTCATTGTAACAATTATGTCATTTCCTATGATTTCAGGTTCTGGCTACCAGACTATCTCCAAGCTTATCTTTGCTCTACGAGTATATTCTCCATGTGTAAAGGATTCATCTCCGGAGATCACATACTCTCACATCGCGGTATTGAATTCAAGGAACCCTGGAGAATAGATATTGCTAAATTGGGAATCCAATTTCATTTTTGAAGAGCAATGGCTATCGTTCAGTGTAGTCTGACATCGAATGGTTATTGCAGGAGTATCTTGCCTTGTTAAAACCTCATACGGTGGTCATACTCGCGGATACGCCATATTCATGCGGCCAAAGTGGCACACACAAGGAGATTTGTAACACAAAACATGGCTTCAAACAACGCCTTGGATGGATTATGGTTTGTTCACTCACACGAGGAGCATGGAACCCAACGAACAGAGAAAAGGGGTGATGATGTACATTTTGTAGGTAAATGTGGATATGCGTATTTTTCAAAAAAAGAATGAAGCACCACATTTGAATCGTATTCTACGTCTCCTTCAACACGTGCTTGTTTGGCCTACCACATGTCATTATTGTGCCATGTAATTTACTTTTTTCTCACTCGGTGTCCATTTCAAACAAGTTATAGTGTTTCAAGGATCATCCCCTGGACGAGTTTGGTGAAAGTACTAGTCATGTTTAGCAAAGTGGGGACCCAATACAGATACTTCTAATGACATGTCACTGGGTACGCAAGTTACAAACCATGAATAAGGTGCAACACATGTGTCCCAAAAAACATCTCTGGTATCTTTTTGTTGGAAAGTGGACCTTACATTCTTTAATTCCTAGACCATGGAAAACCAGCATGTGAAGTTTTCATGATGATGGATGACATCGAATCCTCCCTGTTTTCAACTGTTTGATCCTCATTCTCTGTACTTCATGATAAAAAATATCCCCTTCACAATAACCATGTATCTCTAATCCCCACCTCCCCACTGGAGGAATACCCTCTAGAACTTTCCAATGTTCTTTTATCATCACGTTTCACATGTTTATCCTAAGTATTTATTTTTGGTACCTTAGTTACTAGACTTCTATTTGTCCATTGAAAACAGAACACAAAATGATGACGTGGGCCTGTGTTTACCTACAAAATCTCACTCCTTTTGTAGTGCAACCCATGCACGTGTGTCAGCCTTGTCATTTTGACATGACTGGCCGAGTGGAGAGAGCGATAGTAGGCTAACTTGGACTTCGAAACACCTTGTCAAGATTGTTTAAGATCGAACGTCACCAAAATCAAAGATATGGGTTTTTTTGTTCAATGAATGCTTAAGTATCACGTATACTATTGTTTTGCAAGAAAACCCTTCTAGGATCAAACATTCCATTGATGAAAATTTTGAATGCATTGAATGCCAAGAGCAATATAGTAAACACTATGTGACCCTCTTTAAGGAAATCGAGCCCCATCCTTCCATTTGTTTTTGCCATGCTGAGACAGTGACACATGTTAACATGTTTTCCCTTGAATTTTTTAGGATGGTACTTTTGTTCTCGGGAGGCTACAAGACAAAGGATTTCCTCTAGTTTATGGCAGCCTCATCCCCCCTTCACACCCAAGCAAAAATGAACTCTTGTACCACGTGAGGCTTGTTTTCTTTTCTTCAAACTCCCTTGCGGTTTTCCAATATTTGAACAAAGATCCCCAGATTCACTACAGTCTCGTTACCAGAGCAATCATTAGCAACTCCTTGTTTGCAATTATCCGGCCCAAAAAATGCGTGAGTGAAGAGCCACTTTAGCAAACGTTTTTGTCATCACTCAGGCAAAAAAAGGATTCCACCAAAATCCATTGAGGCGTTTGTCACCCCTCACCACAAGGACTCACTACAATGGGAGGCATAGCAACTGAGGAGACTTAACCAATCCATTCACTGTCCTCCAATTCACAATTTAATAGGCACAGAAATGTGGACGAGTTCTTATGAGATGGTGTGAAGGAGGATGTCAAGATCCTGCTATTCTTGTGTTGCTATTTGCTCTTCCATGGAGCCAGTTACATGTTGTGTTCTTATGGCAAACATAGAGAGATTTACTGAAGCCATTGTGAAATCCACAAAAGTCTACGTCCCATACACCATGATTGGAAAGGGTTACTCACATTGATGTCGTTCAACCAACCATCCATGGTGTTGGACCTGCAAGGGTTATCAAACAAGAATAAGAGGAATCCCATCTGGGTATAGGATAATCTAGGATGTAGTTACAATATACTCACATATTCTCATCCAAAATCCATGCTTACAACATGAATAGGAACAACTGTTAAAGTCTTCCAACCATAAAGAAAACAAGAAAAGAAAAGGAAAAAAAAACCAGCCACGCCCCTTGAAACCCTTTAGCAAAGATCAAATTTATTCCACTTGTGATCATTCTAGGTCCCACCCAAAGGTTGATCAACATAATTCAACAGCCAACCATGAAAGGATGAAGACATAGACATCAATTATTGAAAGTTTGATTCGTATCCACCATCTTATTAAATCGTACTTGACTTGACTCACAGCACAAACGTCCTGGTTAGCAATTAAGGGGAATGGTAAGGAATTCAAACTTCAAGGATATAGTGATACTCAACCAAAGTATACAAAACCTCATCCATAAGTCATGCAATGATCAAACTTGCAAAAAGCTGGTCTTAACGTGTGTTGAATGGGTAAGACTATAAGGAGTTGCTAAGTAACAGGTGTCGTCAGTTTGGAGACAAATGAGAGGGAGATAAGGAGGGGATGACAGAGTAGGAAACTCCATGGATGGAAGCTCACAGTCCACTTAGAACCATAAAATGGTACAAGGATAGAATTGGATGGGTGACAAATCAGCTACTGAGGCGAAACTCGCCGCCACCCTTGGGGTTGAGCAAGACCTCTTGGACAAAAGTGAGAGTATCTGTTGCCAAAAAGCTCTATGAGCATGATCCTAACAGGGCGCTACAACCAGAAGCTAGCTAAATCTGCCATTAAACTAAGAACTACACAAGCATGTAAGATTTCTTTCACATCATCCTTCATTGTTTGTGGAAATGCATCGAAAGGCAAGAATTTAACAAAAGTAATAAAACCCAAGCAAGTTATGGGCAAAGACGCCGGTACAAGCTTCAAGTTGCACAAAGGAAACACTAATACTTGCGAAGTAGAGAGTGACCTCGGATTGCACTTGTGTAGAGTTTCTTTCATGCACTATTTGTTGTATGTTGTCACCATGTTGCTTCGCTCTCCTAAAACGGTGCAGGTGTTATGGAGGCCAGCGGACAGTGGTTGTCTCTTTGTTTTCCAGTTAGTATTATTAACCAATAAGAGTCAATGCATGGGAATAATCACGGCTTAAAAAGAAGGGATGCTTATGTTAGAGGTTGCAATTACTACACTGGTTTATTGCTCCACTGGAGTAAAGTCGGCGGAGTAATCAAAGGACCGTACAAGAAGATACGGATTTCACCATATTAACCCGGGTAGGGAAAATAATTTCTGACATTCTGGCTCTTGGGGTGCAAGGAGCCTAATGAAAACATTGTGCACGCATGCGATGCGAGGGAGCGCATGCCAGTTTTCTAATCCTAGGGAGGGAGGAGCTATGCACTATATAGTGCTGCACAGGCACGCTGGTCAGGTGGTCCCATCTCTGACACAACGTCCAGCTCCCAAGGTTGGAGGAAGAAAACTCCATCATCATCCTGCACATGCACATGACATGGGAGCTGCCACATCACTAGCATCATGGAGCGCTATAGAAAAAGCTTCTGGAGGAGGGAAATTGACGATCATCATCTGACCATAATGCAACATCAACGGCTGAGAAGATAGTCTTTTGAAAGAAGCAAACTCAGGGAGAACCTTCTCCATTTCCCAAGTGGACAATTCTTATGGAGATGGCTTCACCTCCCAGCTAGCCCCAGGCAATTGTATACAAGACCATGGCCAAGATACTCCAACAAGGAAGAAATGAATAACTCTATAGTAGAGTACCTCCTTGACCTCAGTCTCAAGGCGTCTCCCTTCAGAGGCCTGACATCCGCTGTGCTACAAGGCCAAGAGTTCCGTCCAAGACCTTTGCTGGAGAGCCCTCCGAAGACTGAAGACCCCAGCAAGCCTGCACGTTTGCACGAGCATGGGTGGATGATGTCCTGACGACCTGGAGGCTACACCCCATGCAAGACGGTGGCAGAGCCAAGACCATTGCATTGATGGCTGGCATGGCCTATGCAGGGAATTGCCCATCAGTGGGCCAGGACTTAAGATTGTTTGTCCTTAGCTATGGATAAACTGCTACTTGGATTCTTACTTTGTAATCTGTAGTTTGTAAGACCAATCAATATTGGATTCTCAAATCCATGCAAGTGCAATATCACAGTCTGAAAAGTACATGAAAAATCTGTTGTGCTCTAAAAAAACATCCTATACAAAGCAGCAAGGCTTGTCAGACCTTGCTGTAGACCTCTTCCACTGTGTAAACTCTGACATGGTATCAGAGCACAGGGGAGCTTTCAGTAGCTTTACTGGTAGTAGCAGCTGTATTCGATTAGTGGAGTAGCCCTCCACCATCCCCGTATAAGAAGGAGCCTTCAATGGTCTCCCTCCACGTGCGTAGTGTTGTCAGCCATCATGGCGTACGACCTGCACAAGTAGAAGAGCACACGTCACCATGAGTCATATGGAGGCGGATGGCGAAAGGGCAGATTCTCCCGCTCTTTATGATAATTCTCTTTTGCATGGTTTGCGCGTGGGACAGAAACAAGGTCGGCATGTCGTAGACAACGCACAATGTCAAGCGCCATAGGTACAACGCTTGGCGGATGACGAGCAGAGTTTGGCGCAACAAAAAGGCACAAGATGCCATGCAATAGAGCACGAGCGCAAGGCTTTGAGGTAGCAGCTTGGAGCTCAAGGGCTCCTTCAACAACAAGAGCAGCTCATGCATGCTGCACAAGCATCTCAGATGCAACAATTGCAGCAGTCTCACGCGACCCAAGCAGCCCACATCGCCCAAATTCATCAACAGCTGGCATGGTTTCAACAGCAATAGCAGCACCTTCAGCAACAGATGCAATAGCAACAGTAGCAGATGCAGTGGCAACCGATGTCACAAGGCTCATCTGCTCATCAGCCTAGTACAAACCCTCAACCGGTCGTGCAACAGTCAATCCTCCCCCGGTGCAACCTTGAGCAACCGGGGGAATGCCGCAGCAACAGGCTACACCACAGGTACCAACTGTGGCACTAGTTCAGCAAGTGCACCAGGCACATGTGCCACCTGCTTTCATGGCGACAGGAGCAACGGCAGTAGTGCTGGTTTTTCAGCCAGATCGAGCAAGTGTAATGCAGCAGATGCCTGTATAATTCCCTCTGATGGCAGCACAAGGTGTACGTTTTCAGCATTTTGTGGACACCGTGCCTACATCAGCAGGCTCCCTACAACTGCATAAGATTTCTATGGAGAAATTTGACGGCGAGAAATTCCCACACTAGGCACACAAATTCAAGCAAGTTGCCTAGATTCACAGTCTTTGGAAGTTCTACGATGGGTACTACTCACCTCCAACGCCGGGAGCGCCGCATCATGTGGTGGCCAAGTTCAACTACTTCAGGGTTGGATAATCAGTTCAGCCCATGCATCCAACAAGCAATTCGAATATACGAGGGCTCCGCACAGCCTACAAGAGAAACGTGGTCCTACATGTTGAGGACCTACATGTCAGGCAACTCAACCTTCAAGTCTCATCTTCTGACCGAGCTCTCACACATCAGCATCTACGACTTCGTTAGCGTGGAGAGTTACATCAACAAGGCACTATGCAAAAGTCACTATGCAACCAGCTTGCACGGACAGATGCACCTGTTTCAGAACCAGTCTCCGTTACCTTTCTCCTCAACGGCCTGACTGGAGAGTGTGACGACATTCGCAAAATGTTAAAGTTCAAGCAGGAAGCAGAGCTAACCAAAGCCTACGTCTACAGGATGCTACTCACCGAACATCGTGATCAGCTACTAACCAAGGACAAAGAGCGCATCTTATCCAACTCCACTTACCAAGATGATAGCACTGTTGTAAAGTCTTCTCAGCCTTTGCGGAACAGCCAGTCCATCAGGAACACATCCTTGTCCCAGTCATTTGCCCAGTCCTCCCCGATGCGAGTAGTCATAGCGCGTACGGCCAGCAGCCAGGATTGCATCCTGAAATTGAGTGCCATTATTGCAAGAAGAAGGGGCACAAAATCAAAGACTGCTGGAAGTGGCAAAAGGATGAGGAGCAAGCTAGATAGGAAAAGTAAGGAAGCAAGTCAAAAGGAAATAATGAGAAGATGGATGGGAAGTAGGAGAAGCAGGCTGAAAAGCAAGGACCTGAGAAGTAGAAAGAGGGAGGAAAGAGGAAGGATTACGACTACACAGGGTCAGTTTTTCAGTTGTCAAGTACTCAAAGCGACACCCTTGTGCATTCTCCTTACGTGTGGTATCTCAATAGTGGACACACCTCACACATCACATTCGACAAGGAGTGCCTCCATGAACTCCTACCTTGTTAGAAAGGTTTTTTCACCGTGGCCAACAGCAAGCAAGTGCTTGTGCTAGGGAAAGGGAAGATAACGGTGACTGGGTACGAAGGTGCCCAAGTCAAATTTGGCGACGTGCTCTACGTACTGGGCATTTATGTGAACCTTCTCTCTCTCTTAGAAGATTGATGAAGAGAGGTGCACGCATTATCAGAAGCAGATAAGAAGTCACACCAAAGAGTCGTGAGGAGGAGACGTTTGCTGAAGGACAACTCCTACCACATGGGATGATCAAGGTGGACTTTGGCCCACCAGCTCAAAATGACTCTGAGCCTTCCTTCGTGGCAGCAATTCTCCACTAACAACCTGGTGCAGGTCTCTCCTTGTGGCAAAAGAGTTTTGGCCATGTCAACAACCAGCTTGTGCAAGTGATGCACAAGAAAGAACATGTCAACAGGCTCAACATCAAGGACAACAAGGACGTAGCGCAGCCGTGCAAGGAGTGTGTATAAGCAAAGTTACCTTGCAAAATGTTTCATGCTCCCTCTAAGTGTGATGTCAACCAAAAGCTGAATTTGGTCCACATAGACATTTGCGGACCATTACCAACGGCCACAGTCAGCGGTAGTCATCGATAATTCCTGTTTCTTGTTGATGAGGCAACGAGGTTTGTGTGGAGCTATCCTCTCCGCACAAGAGATGAAGCTCCTACCTAGTTCTTCAAGTGGCTGGCTGTGGCAGAAAGGTAGAGCAACTGTAAACTACGTGTTGCGCTTGGATGGTGCCGTCGAGTACACGAGTGCAGAGTTCATGTCTCGTATGGAAGACATGGGGATTGTGCAACAATTCTCAACCGTCAACACTCTGCAGCAGAATGGGGTGGCGGAGAGAACAAATCGCACAATGCAAGAGACGCTAAAGTCTATGCATCTTGGCGCTCAGCTGGACAGCAGCTGGTGGCAGCATGCTTTGAGGCAAGCAGTTTGGGTGCGTAATCGCATACCACATGTGACATAACACCATTTCAAGCATGGCATGGTGAAAAGCCTGATGTCACCATGCTTCAAACCTTGTATGGTACTATTCCATGTGCCGAAGGAGCGCCGTAAGAAGCAGACAAAGCAGCATGGAGAGTGTTCCTTGGCCAAAGCCCAAGCATAAAAGGATGGGAGTTCTATGACGTGGACACGCAACAAATCTCTACCAGCTGCGTCGCCATTTTTTCTGAAAACCTTACGTGCCAGGCATGGAAGGAGAAGCACAGGACATCACCGGACTTCTTGCGAACCCTTTACAACTTTTTGTGCCAGTCACTAAAGGATTCAGACGACAGCCCAGACCCACTCACCTTTACAGGTCTGAAGAGACGATGGGCGCGCGTGTGCCCTTTGGTGGAAATGACCGCGAATGCATCCCCAGAATCCACCAGCCTCTAGTAGTAGTGCATCGCAAACCCATGGTGGTGCGTGTGCAAAATGGTCTTAAGACGGTGCGACTGGTCAATGAACCAAGTGGAGTTCACCGTCAGCACTTGACTGGCCTCCTGCAGCAGCAATTGGAGTAGCAAAAAGTGGAGGAGGATCATGACGAGCACAACATGGCAATAACTGCATGTTTTGTCTAGAAGGAGGACACTGATGTCCTCGCTGAGTTATCCACCACTCATCTTGCTGCTCTTCTGTCGACAACCAAGGAGATATCACCAGAGCCCAAGACAACAAAGGAAGCTCTCAGTGGAGAACATACTACAGAGTGGAAAGCTACATTGGATGCAGAATGCAAAAGCCTGATGGACCAATGCACGTGGGAACTCGTGGAGCTACCTCATAGAGCACGTCTTGTTAGGGTCAAATGGGTTTTTTGCATAAAAACAAAAGCTGACGGGAGCATTGTCAAGTTCAAGGCTTGTGTGGTGGCCAAAGACTTTTCACAAACAAAGGGGAAGGACTTCTTTGAGACCTACGCCTCAGTAAGCCGCTACACTATAGCTTGCATTCTACTTTCCATTGCAGCTGTGAAGGACTACGAGGTGTAGTAGCTTGACGTGAAGAGCACATTTCTTCACGGAGAAATGGACACAGTCATTTGCATGAAGCAGCCACAGGGTTATGATGATGGGAGCAGACGAGTGTGCAACCTTGCAAAAAGCCTCTACGGTCTCAAGCAGAGCCCGTTTTTGTGGTACCAAAAACTCTAGAACCTTCTAGAATTCCCCAATTTTCTCCCATGAGCCTACGATGACCGCCTTTTCTCCATCGGTTATCACCAAGCCAGCAACCCGATTGCTACACACTAGTCTACGTCGATGACATCCTGATCATAGGCCCATCAACTGAGTTCATCAAGGCCACAGCCACGGCCATGGCGAAGTAGGTCAATTTGACTCTCATGCCTAGCTTCGAATACTACCTTGGCATGAATATGAAGCGTGAAAGGAAGGCACGAACACTTGAGCTAAGTCAGCAGACCTATGCAACAAAGGTCTATGACCACTTTGATGTGCTGGACCGACACGTGGCAACTCCCCTTACCCAACAGCAGCTGATTCATCAGGGAGTAAGGGGGAGGGGTGAGACTGACTATCGCAGTAGAATCAGCTCACTAATGCACGCTGCAAGGTGCACGCGACCCAACCTGCAGTTTGCCATGAGCAACCTTGCACGCGGTAAGGAGACATGTGCGGAAGCAGCTTGCAAAGAGCTCGACCAAGCTCTTGGTTACCTCAAGACCACGAGCGACGCAAGATTGCGCTTTGGGACCTCAAAATATCTCAAGCTCTAATATCAGGTGGATGCCAATTTTGGAGGGACCGAAGAAGACCGACGCATCACTACTGGATTTGTGTGTCTGTTCGGCGGTGGATCTCTTGGATGAGCAAGCGGCAAATCATCATCACTCTCAGTTCGGCAAAAGTTGAGTATGTGGCAACAACAGCAGTAACACATGAGGTCACCTACCTTTGCAACCTCTTGGATGACATCCGGTTTCTACAAGTAAAGCCGACGCAAGTGTTTGTCAATATCATTTCAGCCATCGACCAGGAAAACTAAAAAAAATTCAAGGCAGGACCAAACACGTCGATATCCGGGGACATTGGATTCGTTCCAAGGTCCAAGACGGAACGGTAGAACTTGTGCACGTATCCAAAAAGCTGCAAGCCACTGGCTTTTTGACATTAAGTGTCCCAAAAGATACCCACTGTCAATGCATGCAACAGAGTGGACTCACGGTGAATGCATTCTTGCAGTATGCCTTAAAGAACTCCAAGATTTCCAGGACACGGGCATCGAAGTGCCAAAAGTTTCCCCATTGGTACCTCCTGTATTGTGCAGAGAAATCTTACATGCTTCATGGTGCACGTAAATTCAGCGGCATGATGTGAGGAGGTAAGGGGGAGCAAGAAAAATCAAGAAAAATTCAGTTTTGCAGTTGTGGAAAATTCAATGGCAGGAATCTCTCTTCCATCAGCCTTAAATTCACGGGTAAAGTTTCATTTCACCCGTGACTCTCAATGAGGCAACAAAGGTCCATGCGACTACTTCCGTCACTTTGACAAGTCAACAGAAGTAGACTCCATTTACTGGAGTAGGCTGCCATTGATTTCCACAACTCCATCAAGGAAGGAGAGTAAGGCAGAGGCTGGGAAAACAAGAAAGCAGCTGAAGTGCAGCAGATTGCACCTAGAACAGTGGGCAAGCTGACCAGTTTTTACGTCGGAGCAGCAGATTTTGCTGTTGTAAAATTTCCCCTTACGGTGACAACATTCGGCCACGTCCAAAGCGGCGAGCGAACTGGCCTCCTTGAACTCGCCAGAAAAAGACAATATAGCAAGCCAAGCTTGCTCACTCATGCAACAAGGCTAGCAGCAGCAATAGCTGAAGGCAAAGTTGCGGATACGGAATGACAGTGCATGAGGAGGAGGGGAGAGGGTCGCTCGGCGCTGGAAAATTTTGCACCAGAGTGCAAAGTTTGGCCAGCGTTGATGCTGATGTCAGCATCGGCGCTGGCCTGCAAAGAGGGTGATACAGCTCGCCCTCCTGAATGGGAACCTGCATTGCTCATAAAGGACAAGGAGGGGGTCTCAAAAAGCGATGGAAACAAAGACAAGGACAGAGGGAAGATTGCGCAATCACTCGCCAATGATTGCGCACTTTGCCTCCTTAACTATGTAGCAAAGTCAGCTCCACCGGCAAGTTCGTGCAAAAGTCACTCGATCTTCAGCTCCGACGAAATCAAAAAGACGGCCCAGAAATGTGAAATCGAGTCCGGAGCCGACTCCTCCAGCGGATAACGCGTCAGGAAACACTAATTTCGAGATACGAATTGCCGGACTGGTCTTGGCGGGACAGAAACGGGGCAGCAAGCGAACTACTTACAGCTCGACGACTGCTACTGAAGAAAAATGCTCCTGCGCAAATGAAAGCAAGACAGAAGTCTTCAACTGTCCCATGGGTAGCTTTTCTATGTTCTAGCAGCTCAGTACAACTTTCCAATAGCAGCATCAACACAGCATGAGCTGTACAAGGTTGGAGCTGAGGAGAACTGGTCTGAGGAACATGCTCAGCCTTGTGGGTGTGAGGCATCAGAGGAGTTGCCTCTCCATGAAGCATTGACCTTTTTTTCTGGAGGTGCCCAAACTCGACCCAGACATTTTCCATTTTCCGAAGCTACTGAATCCGAGCCCAAAAGGAACTGGAAAAAAATCTCCAAATTTCCCGGGAACCAACAGAGCTGAAAATGAGGGCATAGATTTTCTTCTTGATTACAAAGCCGAAATCAATGATTTTCTCAACCACCCTCTCACCAAGAATGCGGATCAGCTCCAAACTTTGGATGAAACTTTTTGGACCTCACTCGAAGACTTTTTTAGAGGCCCGCAGCCCTAATGTTGCATCACCAGTGCAGCAATTGAGGGGGAGTGTTAGAGGTTACAATTACTACACTGGTTACCGCTCCACTGGAGTAAAGTTGGCGGAGTAATCAAAGGACTGTACAAGAAGATACGGATTTCACCGAACTAACCCGGGTATGAAGTAGTAGGGAGTTAACCTCTGTACAGGCCAGATGATTTTTGGCATTCTGGATCTTTGGGTGTAAGGAGCCTAATTAAAACATTGTGTATGCATGCGCTACTAGGGAGCGCATGCCAGTTTTCTACTCCGAGGGAGGGAGGAGCTATGCACTGCATAGTGCTGCACAGGCGGTCCCATCTCTGACACAACGTCCGGCTCCCAAGATTGGAGGAAGCAAACTCTTGCATCATCCTCAACATGCACATGGCATGGGAGCTGCCACATCACCAACATCATGGAGAGCTATAGAACAAGCTTGTGGACGAGGGAAATTGACGATCCTCATATGACCATATGGCAACATCAATGCCTGAGAAGAGAGTCTACTCAAGGAAGCAAAACTAAGGAGAACCTTCTCCATAGAGCCAGAGGAAACTTCCTCAGGGAGGAAGATTCTCCATTTGCGAAGTGGACGGCTCCTATGAAGATGGCTTGCCCTTCAAGCAAGCCCCGGGCCACTGTACATAAGACCATGGCCTCAGTCTCAAGGCGTCTCCCTTCAGTGGCCTGACATCCGCTGTGCTACAAGGCCAGGAGTTCCGTCCAAGACCTTTGCTGGAGAGCCCTCTGAAGACTGAAGACCCCAGCAAGCCTGCACGTCTGCGCGAGCATGGGTGGATGACGCCCTGACGACCTGGAGGCTAGACCACATGCAATACGGTGGCAGAGCCAAGACCCTTGCATTGATGGCCAGCATGGCCTATGCAGGGAATTGCCCATCATTGGGCCAGGAGTTAAGATTCTTTGTCCTTAGCTGTGGATGAGCTACTACTTGGATTTGTACCATGTAACCTGTACTTTGTACTATTAATCAAGATTGGATTCTCAAATCCATGCAAGTGCAATATCACAGTCTGAAAAATACATGCAAGCTCTCAGAAAACATCTTGTACAAAGCAGCAAGGCTTGTCAGACCTTGCTGTAGACCTCTTCCGCTGTGTAAAGTCTGATACCTTATACGATTTTGTATATTTGAAATGGATTTCAATGAGAACTTTAGCAGTGTTCAAATGTATACATGCATGTTTGAAAGCACAAGAAACACATGGTCAATATTCTAGGTGCTTGACAAGTGTAACACATGCCAGTAAGAGGTTGAAGTAACAAAGATGAAAAGCTGGGGATTTTGATTGTTTTCAAGTTACATCATTAGGATCCATATCCACTACAAAGGCTCTGAACATTATCAGAAATATGGTGAAGTTCACAACACTGTTTTCACCTTATTTAAATGTTTGTGTACATCTTCAAAAACTTATGGAACAGAACAAAAGTGATTAAGAGTGATAGCTGAATGAACCTCTCTTATCCTCCAGGTCTGAAGTTGACACACAATCTACTACTAATTCAAGCATGAAATTCCTATGCACGGTGCTCACGTGTATTAGGGACTTAACACACCATCTTGTTTTAGTTGTAGATTCATGGCAAAGTCCAACACAATAGCCTGTGTTGGCTTAAACAAGCATTGATCATAACATTCACATCTCTTTGATTTTCGTATGGCTCCCACTTGTTATGATTTTTGTCCTATCCTTGTCATCTTCTGAGACACTTGGTCCCTTTCACACATCTTCACCATGCGGTAATGACTTCAGTCACGTCCTCCATATCCTTGTCCTTCAGTACATGGTGTTTGAGTACCTTTCCCAAAAACTTTATTACAGGGGTCTCCATATGATTTGGTACGGTTAATGTGGAAGCATGATGGGTCCACATGTTTGTTGAAGAAGACATAATGTTTAGATCAAGAAGTGCGATTGACTGAAAGCAGGGCACAATACAAAGGCAGGCTTTGGGCTGAACGGAAACGAGCACACCATTCCAATGGATATGGCAAGCATGCAGAATGTCCTAACATCACTCTAGCTGTTGAGCTCTACGGGCTTGAAAGTGGGGCAAATCTAATTGGGGGACAACACGTGCCACATCCCACAAATTTCAAATGCTACAATTTCTAACTACTTTAATATGACAGCAGAAGCTAAGATGCCGACTGGCGTCAAGTATCAGCTGTCAACATGAGACGTTGCAGTGCACCTTTAGCTAGTTCAACATCACGAAATAAGTACAAGAGGTGGCGCAAGGTGTACGAGATGAAAGAGGGCCGCTGAGCACGTGGTGCAAGGCTCTCCCACTACATCCCCTCTCTTGCATGATTGCCCTCAGAATGTAAGGTGGTGGAGTGGGAGCGTTTGTTTTTGGCATAGGGAAAGCAAGAGGAAGATTACGATAGTTTTCATTTGATGCCTCCTGTTGAAACGTCGAGCAGGGTACGCGGAGCGCACAACCACAGAGGCGGGTGTGGCTTGGATTGTGAAGAGTGGAAAAGGGAGAGTTCCCATCCAAAGAGGAAACAAGAAGGGACAGCACCACCCTGACGAAGATGGAGACCTGCAGCCCACGAAAAAGGATGCACAGAGAGAGGAGTAAACCAGGCCACATGCCATGTGCGCAGGCACATGACATGTGGCAAATGAGACAGGGCAAACAAAGGACGAGGAGGAGGGGGAGGAGGAAGAAGAGGTGGAGGACGAGGAGGAGTAGGTGGGGGAGGTGGAGGGGGTGGAGGAGGTAGAGGAGGCGGATGAGCGGTAGAAGGTGGAGGAGGAATAGGAGGGAGAGGAGGAGTAGGATGTGGAGAAGGAGGAGGAAGAGGAGGAGGAAAAAGAGGAGGAGGAGGTGGAGGTGGGGGATGGGAGGGAAGAGAGGGAGGATCAAGAGGAGGTGGTTGTGGAGAGGGAGGTGGAGGAGATGGATGAGGTGGAGAACATAGAGGAGGTGGAGGAGGAGAAGAAGGTGAAGGAGTTGGGGAGATGGAGAAGAAGGTGGACGAGGTCGAGGAGGTGGAGGAGGTGTTGGAGGAGGAGGAGGAGGAGGAGGAGGAGGAGGTGGTGGGGGAGGTGGAGGAGGTGGAGGAGCGGGAGAAGGTGGAGGATGAATAGAAGGGAGAGGAAAAGGTGGAGGTGGAGGAGGAGGAAGAGGGGAAGGAGGAATGAGAGCACGAGGAGAAGGAGCAAAATGGGAAGGAGGAGAAGGTCTATGATGGGGAGAAGGAAATGCAAGGGAAGAGGCAAGGCAGAGGGAGAGAGCGCAAGCAAGGTGCGGATGAAGATAATTGAGGACAGTGAGGGATTCGGAGACGACGGCAAGGACGGAAGGAGGCAATGCGACGCAAGCAGTGGAATGGTCATCAAGGATTCCTTCACATGCCTGGCAAAGAAAGAGAATAAAAGTGTTGGGGATAGAGTACGAGTCAAGAGGTGGAGGGGGGGTGAGGGGATGTGGAAAGGTCGGAAGGACAGGGAGCCATCAGGACAGAGGGCAAGAAGCCGAAGAAACAGTGGACAAGAGAGAGAGAGAGAGAGAGAGAGAGAGAGAGGGGGGGGGGG
>SZWC01007789.1:71093-82166 GCA_023375785.1 Penium margaritaceum | reverse complement strand
GAGAGAGAGAGAGAGAGAGAGAGAGAGATGGAGAGGGAGAGGGAGAGGGAGGGGGGGCGGATGGAAGATCAGACAGGCAGATGTGGAGGGCAGGGACGGGGAGGATGGAGGGCTAGGTGGATGGAGGGAGAGGTCCAAAAGCACGGGGAGGGAGCAGAAAAGAGGGGGGAAGAGGTGAGGTGGAGGTGGAAAGGAGGGCAGAGGGATGGCGGAGGCAGGGTAGACGGAGGATGGAGGAAGGATGGAGGGAGGACTTAGGGAGGGTAGAGGGAGGGTGGACGAGGGCAGAGGAAGGATGGAGGGAGGGTGGAGGGAGGGTGGAGGGAGGGAAGAGGGAGGGCGGAGGGAAGGAAAAGGGAGGGCAGAGGGAGGACAGAGGTAGGTTGGAGGGAGGCCAAAAGGAGGGTGGAGGGAGCACAGAGGGTGGGCGGAGGGAGGGCGGAGGGGGGAGGGAGGGCGGAGGGAGGGCAGAGGAAGGGGGAGGGGTGAGGGGCAGAGGGAGGACAGGGGGTGAGAGGATGGAGGGAGGGTGTTGGAAGCAGGAGGAGGGAGCAGACGAGAGGGGGAAAAAGGGGAGGAGAAGGTGAAAGGGCAAGGTGAGATAGGGGAGGAGCCGGGAGTGCGGGGGGGAGAGGTCGGGAAAGGGAAGAAGCGCAAGCGGGCGGAGGGAAAGGGTGGGCCAAGAGACGAGGGGCAGACAGAGGGGAGGAGGAGGGGTAACCGAAGGGAGGGAGGGAGTAGGGACAGACTAAGGGTGGGAAGAGGGAGGGTAGGCGGAAGGAGGGGGTAGGTAGAGGGAGGGAGGGTGCACGCAGGGCACACACCCCGCACGCACACACGTCACGCTTGCACGTCACGCACGCACGTCACGTACGCACGTCACACAAGCATATCACGCACGCATGCACGCACGCACTCACGCTTGCACGCATGCACGTACACACACACGCACGCGTGCATGCACGCACGCAGCACACGCACGCACGCACACACGCATGCACATCACATACATACACAACACACACATTCACGCAGCGCACACACTCCACGCATGTCTGCCAGGCACGCCAAGCACGCGTGCCACGCACGACGCACACGTCACACGCACACGAATGTATGCATGGACGCAACCCACGCAACATAAGTAGCGCACGCAACGTGCACACGCCCGGAGCCACGGAACGCGCCGAAAGGGGTGGAGGGGGGCGGGCACACGTCGTGCGCCACAGGGCACCTTGCGCAAACAGACGTAGGGCGTCGACAACAACGGCCGCCGTGTGCCAACGCGGCCGCCGTCGACGGGCTGGTCCGGGATGGGGGGCAGCGCCGATGCGTGCCACAGGGGAAGGCAGTGCCTAAGCGCGCCACAAGGGGGAGCAGCGCCAACGTGCGACACGGGGGAAACACGCACCTGAACCACCGGAAACGCTGGAAATGCCAGCAACTCGTGACGACAGGGGAGAGGCACACCTCAGGAGGAGAGCTGTGCCAACGGTTGCCACGAGATGGTAAACTCCACGCCGGCTAGTCCTCGCACTGATCAAAGAGGATCAAGGAGGTCGGTCGAGGGTTGCAACGAAGACAAAAAGAATCGAAAGCGAAATCAGGAGACAGAGAAGCGGAGGCGGAATTGGAATCATGTTGTCAAGCTCGATGCCATGTGAAAGAATGTTTAGATCAAGAGGTGTGATTGACTCAAAGTAGGGCAGAATATATAGGCAGGCTTTGGGCCGAACAGATACGAGCGCACCATTCCAACGGATATGGCGCGCATGCAGAATGTCCTAACATCACTCTAGCCGTTGAGCTCTACGGGCTTGAAAGTGGGGCAAATCCAATCTGGGGACAACACATGCCACACCCCAGTAATTTCAAATGCTACAATGTCTAACTACTTTAACATGAGAGCAGAAGCTAAGATGACGACCGGTGTCAAGTATCAAAATTCAACATGAGACGTCACAGTGCACTTTTACCTAGTTTAATAATGTTTTCATGAAAGATAAGCTTGGGGATAACAAATGCTTGCACTTGTTTGATCACAAATAGGCCCAACCACTCGGGATTGAGCTTCACATTGTCTTGTCATTTTAGGTTGACTTTGGCGTTATTGAGTAAAACATACCCTAACTATGGCCAACATTGACTATGAATTCTTGTGGCATGATTATCTTGATATCTTGTTTCAAACATTTAAAGAGTACAGCCGAAACAATAAAAAACACTATAGTACAATCAATTGTTTTCAAATTGTTTTTCTATTGACCGTTTTTCTCCCTTGTACACTACACAAGTTGCCAGTCCCATGTAGAAAATCATTGCTCACGGTATTCATGTTGAGAGTAGTGACAACAAGACCCATGATATTGTAGGAGCTGTGTCATCATGTCTACGCCTCTTGCATATTTTGGTTGCATAGTCGTGTTCAAAGTAGTGACAGCGAGACCGACCATCTTGTGCGTGTAATGTCATCATGTGTATGCCTGCAGCATAGCCTGTTTACATCGTCATATCAAACTTCATATATTTAAGAACAACGAGACTTGTATTTTGGACGAGAGCTGTTAGATGAGGTTTTAGGAAAAACAAGCAGTCATGCTCTGGTCCTTCTATGACAAGAATTAGTGGTGGGTGAGGCGGTTGTCCGATCACGTGGGAGGCCTTGCTTTTGTGGTTTCCGCCTTGCCATTATTCATTCACTTAAGTGTTTCCAACACTTGAGCAGTCCTTATTGAAGAAACCTCTTCTCGTCCTTATCTCCTCCCATCCATATCTCCTATTCAAACGTGGCATTAGAGCCAACTAAGTGGCACTGTCTTGATCTCGCTTCAACTTGATCTTAAACTCCAGCTTCTGATTGACCTTACATGGCCTGTTTTGGAGTTTGGAGCATTTAGGCATTTTGGTGTGCTTTGGAATTTTTGCTGACTTTGTAGATCCATGCTTGCCATTATAGTTCAAAGTGCCCCCCTCCTCCCTTTCTTAAACCAATGTCCACCTTGCTCCACCCCCTTTCTTTGACTCCCTCTCCCTCTTTGGTGCCTTGCTCGGTGCATGCTTCTCTTGTCGGTGCCCACGATTTGTCCATCCCCTCCTTCACCCGACGCCCCCTTCCCCCTTGCTTGGCATCCCCTTCCAACCACCCATTGATTTTCCCTCCTCCTCTCCCTCTCTTGGCTCCCTATCTCTTCACACACCTTTTCCCCTACCTCCGCTCCCCTTCCTCTTCCTCCTTGACTTCTCCTTCAGTTCACTCATCCCTCAATCCTCTTTCGTTCTCATTTCCTCCCTACTCCACCCATCCCATTCCCCTTGCCCGTCCCTCCATTCTCCTCCGTTCCCTTCACCACCCTATTCCCCCTCCCCTCTTTTACTCATCCTTTTCCCACCTTTGTCCCATCCCCTTCTCTTTCAGAACTCCCTCCCTTTGCCTGTCCTTCCTTTCTCCCCCCCAATTCCTCCTATGTTTGTCTCCTTCTTTCCTCCACCTACCCTTTCCCTTCCCTTTGATTCCTTTCCTTTCTCTCCCCTCCCTTGCTTGTTCACCCCGATCCTCCAATTTGCTCCCCAAGCACAATCCTTTCCCCTTTGCCTTCCCCCCAATCTTGCCTCCTCCCATCCCCCCATCCATCTGTGTGCCCGTCCCTCCTTTGTAGCCATCGTTTTTTTGCCATCGACTACAACCATCCTTTGGAGGAGGTTGTCTTGAAAATCAAACATGGTTGTAGCTCGCCAAGTTTCATGTTTTAGGCTGGTGTTTTGGAAGCAAAGTTTCTGAGGGATGAGGTCCCTGGTGATGATGATTTCACGCAATTGTCGTGTGTACTCCAGCAAGATAGTTTGCCATTGCAAGCATTAGAGACTGAATCATGAATCGGGTATCTCAAAATTTTAATCACACAAGAATGGAATGAGTGAATTACATCCGGTTTTCCAGTGGAATCACGATTCATGCCAAGTTGATTTGTCTTCTTTCAGAGGTAAACCATGCATGATTGATGGTGTAAAATCTGTCGTGTGAGTTGTTGATCTAGCTTCCAGAATCCCCTTTTGCCATTTAGATGGTCTTTTGATCCGAACATCAATACGACAACATGCCCCACAAGAAAGAGGTCGCAAGGTCATTTTCCTTCTTTTTTCTACCTTGGTAGCAGTGAAGTACATCTCCGAAGCCGTCAGTCACATCCGGATTGTCAGCCCTTTGGAAACATAGGATTCAACGGCTGTGGAAGTGACAGTAGGATTCGAGTTTCACTTGATGGTTGGTTATTCCTCTCGGTGAGTCTTATTCACTGTGCGCACAAATCTCAAATACCTTTCATATTCACAGTGAGTTGGTGGAGCAGTTGATAAGGATCTCGGGTCCTGAAAATTTTATGATATAGGTCTTGATTAATGTGAGCTTTTTGACCAGTACCATCCATCGTGCCAGCTGTCGTCCTAATGGGCAACAACGGAGGCCAAAGGTTCTCCGAGCTAGATGGGTCTATCATCGGATTGGCCTTCTGAGCCTGTCGCTGCTGCCTGGATTCCTCGGATTGCATCGTGGAATGATGGTTGTTGATCTTCCATTGCCGGTTACTGCTATTTCATGCAATGAGTGATTCATTCACCATCATCGTTGCAAGATCTGTGGTCTTCAAGATGGTGGAGATGCACTGAAGACTTATGCAATGTTGTTGCCTTGGTATGTGCATCGAGTGTCCCTCCAGTGGCTCATTTCTCGCATACCAAGTGCTACACCGAGCAGAATGTGTGTGGTTTGCAGGGATGAGGTGCACAACAGAAGAAGATTCAATGAAGTGGGTGAACTGAATTTTTTGAAATTAGCATTACGCGTTCCTTGATAGCAAGTGATGGAACTATCAAGCGCATACATATAATGGAAACAATAGTCTAAGGCTTACCTAGGGTCTTGGAGGCTCTAATTGAGTTACATGTTTGAGTCGAGCGACACGTTCGAGGACGCGTCACAAAAGTTTGCTTTGAGAAGCTCTATCGAGATGTCACAGGGTTTGCAAATATCAAGATGTTATAACATAGAATGGTGAAATAGCTCAGATGCCCATAAAACACAAAGTGTGATTCTCATCCACCCATGTCACATACAAAAAGTAGCCATCCACCCAGCCCTTGGAACAAAAGCAACCAGCCCCCCACCATGCATGACAAAAACAACCACCTGTCTAACCTCCGCAACAAAGTCAACTAGCCACCGACCCATTTTTCCATGCTGGATCACAGGACGTGTCTCGGACCTGACATGGAAAAAAGTGCAATGGTGCATCTGGCTGATCCATGGTGAATGACAAAAATCATTTCATGCATCAGTGTTGCATGGTATGTGGCAAGAACATGATTTTTTTAACGTTTTCCTCGTGCATTTTCTATGTGACACTGGCATATGAATTATTTCATGCACACCTCTGTCGTATGCATTATTTTTTATCTGGCATTTAAAAATGCGCTATTTTATTGTGCAGCATTGTCATGTGCATTGTTTTGTGCTCCATAGTGGTACATCAACTTGTTTTGAAAAGTGGATGCATGTGAATTGCGCCCTTCATAAAATTCCATTGCCTTTGAGAAGCCAGTAGAGTGTTATAAAATCCTTGATACAACTCGCAATATCTTTGTCGATCGTTCTTGAAAGTGGTAAAAGCTATTAGAACCTTTTGGAAAGGAATATGGGAGGTCGGGATGGTGGCCAAAATTCCTCATCCTAACATCATGAAATCCTAAGGTGTGCTAGAGACCACCTATCAATCTCTCAAAACACGCTCTAATCTATCAATAAATTGAAAGGGGGAGTAGGTTGGTGCATCATTTGTTCAAAATCCCGTGGAAAAAAAAACAATGGACAGAGAGGAGGAGAGAGGCCTACAAAGTCAGAAGGCCCCTCGTCAGAACGGCGATGGGCTAGCAAGCTTCAATGGGTATGCTAGCCCAGTCTCACAGACAGGATTGATCTCAATCATTGTAGATTCCTAGTGTACCCCTACGTCATTGTGCAATTTTTTTTGGCAGCATCTGGTTACACGATCCATGGCAAATCGGTCAACCAGAAGTCAAACTATATGTTAGGGGACCTTGTCCTGTTTTCATGACATTCATTTCCGCAAGAACAAGTAATCATTTCAGTTCAGCCCATCTATCATAGAGAGCATTGTTGGTGTCACCATCCTGGCAGTTCTCTCTGCCTGATTGCCATTGGCTTTACATTTTCCAGCCTCCAACCATTGACATATCCTGGTATCCCTCAAGGATCTATATGTCCATGAACAGAAACCAGGAGGTGACCATCAGTTACCAAGCATGCAGATGAAACAAAACTCCCCAATGACCCCGTGATACACGTGTTCATGTACACACAAACCAGATGGGCACCAGATGCTAACGGATGTTTGACACACGAAGGATGGTCACGGGACAAGTGCGTGAAACACACTATGCATGCATGAATAGATCCAGTCATTCCATGCAAATTCACACAAGCAATGGGGAGAATCCAATAGCTGAAGTGACTAGCTCAAAATTTGGATGAACCAACACCTTTGTTAAGCACTAGATTGCTCTCAACGAGCTGGTGCTTCATGCTGATCCAAACCACGTCAACCTGCCGTTGTTCTCACAACCCACGTACAAAGTGATATTCCTCTACAATGTATTGTTTGTGAGATCAATTGAACAAAATGTCATTTACAACAATGGCAGTTGCGCTATATCATCACAATACAGCACAATGCACTCCAGTGATTGACACAACCCACTGAACAGGTGATGGAAGCAAACAGTGCTACATGCACTAGCCCCAAAGTGCAACATACCTTTCTCCGTAGTACTACGTGCCACGAACCACGACTTCCTTCTCTTCCATGACACAACATTGTTGCTACGAAGGAACACATAGCCCATTTGGCTTGGCGCTTCAAACCCAGGCACTATCGGAAAACACAGACACAACCACCAACGGTTGAGTCCAAAAAAACAACCTAAGTAGTGTTGTCTGCAAAACATAGCGTATGACCTACATTGGTGCCTCAAGGTGGCGGGTCCTGGATCTTTGTAGAAATTGAGCAAGCATGTTTGCTATGAAGGCAATGATATACTGTGTGGTGGTCACTAGACACATGCGTGACCCAATGAGACGCAAGCATGTAGTAAAAATGAACTGGCACACCTAAGTTGATTGTGTCGACAGGTTCTAGGAGTTCCGTCATATTGAGTGTCATGAGGGTTGATACAGAGGGTACACAGACCAAAACATCAGTAAATTGCTCCCCCAATGTTTCAATGTATCTTCCTTGGCGGAAATACATGAGTCCATGCTCTTGATCATGGGTAACTTCATTGCTCAAGGAAACCTGAACCTCCCAGAGGTCTTTCAGCTTGTATGCGGCCTACAATAGACCATTAACGTTATGCGCTGCTACCATATCTGCCAACATAATGAGAATATCATCGACATACACAAGGATGGCCATTGAGATAGCAAGAATGAAGGGCAAGGGATTAACATCGCTCCTCTTGTAGCCTCCATGCTCCAATGTTCAACATATCTCATTGTTCCAGCATCTCAGTGATTGTTTAAGGCCGTACAATACCAAGATACCACACATGATGTGTGATATCATAAAAACCAGGCGGCTGGACCATGAAAAATGTTTCATCCAACCGACAATGGAGGAATGCGTTGTTCACGTCCATCTAATGGACCTCCCTGTTGTGTTGCGCAATGATTTGTAGAAGATCTCGTACTGTGTCCATCCAGATGAGAGGTGAATATTGGCATCAAAGTCTAATCCCATGACTTGTGAACATCCCTTTGTAACCAGAATTCTTTTGTAGAATTTGGTAAAGTTTTCAAGCCTTTTCTTCACGTAATAGACCCATCCGGCATTGATAGCCTTATGCCAAAGAGGGACGACCTCAAACATGCTGTGCTCAATCAAGGCATCCATATTCTCCTTCATGGTAGTCTCCCACCGCTGAGAGTCAGACTGTGAATGAGCCTGGCTGAAATATGTGATGTTCTGTAGACGTTTTTCAAGCATTCACAAAGTGCAGCACTATGCATCATGCGCGATCTCTTCTAGTGCCTAGAGATTTGATGCATTATAAGCAAAGAGGTGCCCATGCTGCAACTATCCATACTATGACTCGGTGTTTTGGGAAGACCACAGTGTCAAGTTCAGATTGAATACCAACCCTAGTACCTTCGTGTCTGGATTTCTAATGACTACCTAGTGTATAGGCATTGTACGCCTTGGCCGGCATGGACTCATGGTGGATGTTACACCATGGATGGTCGTGGAAGAGGACAGATATTTCCTCACAAGAGTACGCATAGGTAGATGTTGATGACTCAGATGCAAAAGAGGCAGGTGACAACACAAGCACTGGTTAGGCGGACCTACAGGTTGCACGGAGGGATCTACAATCAGATGGACTAACGGCAGGATAGGAGGCAATTCAGAGGATGTTGCAAGGGATAGAACGACCAATAAAAGAGCCGGGTCAACAGCCACCTCTGGCGGTACAGATGTAAGAGAGGGAGCAGTCAATGAGGAAGGAGATGCAGCAGACGAGGTCAGGGAAATGTCAGGTGGAAACGTAGGAGGAATAGAAGAAAGAGCCACCGAAGATGCACCAGGCACAGGGAGCAACACAACGAGACGAGAGTGAGCCAATGGGGGGAAAAACAGGCACATGGGATGATTCAACTATAGAAGGATAAGTGGGCAACACAGGGGTGAAGTAGTAACAAGAAGTATGGATGTGCCTCGCTCAATAGGAGAACCCACGTGTGGATCCTCCTCCACATATCAAGATTAAGGACACAAATTTGAATGGAGGAGAGAGGCCCAAATCTGATGCATATAATGTTGTGTTTAGGACCAAAGGAAGACAGCATTGTGAGACTCGACAAATCTGATGTCAATCGTAGTCCCAAAATCACCGGGCCTTCGACTAGGGAGCAACGCTCAGAATCAAACACAACCGACCGTGTGGATACAGTTTTCTCCCTTTTCTGGACATGAGGCATCCAAACACATGCAAGGTAATCTTTAGCTCAAGCCAAACATAGGTGAGCACGGCAACCAAACCAATGCTCATACGGAGTCACATGACGAGAAAGTGGGCCATGAGACACATGGATTTAGACCCGCCGTACATAGGCCACCACCTCCAAGGAAAAGGCCTATGAAAACCTAGACTCACTGTGCATGGATTGCATGGCATCCATCATCGTGCGGTTTGAACGTTCCAACACACCATTCTAATATGGTGTAGGGAGCAGAGAGGTCATGTGTCATGCCTTGCTCCTTGAGAAGTTGAGGAGCATGAACTATGAACTCCTATCCCCCTCGGTGATCCGACTTTAAATGGTCCAAGCGTTAATTGTTAGAGAAATCATCAGTCAGGCTTAGAACATAGTGAATTCCTTGTTGGATTGGGACTAAGAGGGAAAGGGGTCCATGAGACCGGCATGCACGAGCCCCAATGGTCTGGAGGTCATGGAGGATGAAGTGGGGTACGTGACATGAATGCATTGTACCTTGAAGACAGGCTAGGCAATCAGTTTGAGCCAGCGGTTTAAATGCTATTTGGTATAGGTTGAGTGCGGGCTTGACACGCATAGGTGATTCAATAGTTGCATAGTGCACGTGACAGAGACGACGGTGCAACAAACGTTGATGCTGAGCAGACAAAGTGCCAGTCACATGGACACAAGAGGCTGAGGCGAGGAAGCCACAATGTGATGTGGGATGTGATGTGGACTTCCAACAGCAACACCACAAAGTCCAACACTATTGGTAGATCGAATATTGATAGTGGAAACTTGGGGAGTGGGCGTGACAGGGAGTCCAAACTTGAGCAGTCGTATGTGGGGACAAGAAAAAAGGCTAAGCTCAAGGTCAGATACATAGATGGGAACCGCCTACATAGACGGATTCTGTCTATAGCATGTCAGAGAAGTAGACAGGACCAACTGGACCATCAAACCTAACGGTCCCAACACCATGCACACACAGCTGCTGACTTGACCTTGTGCACGAATACAAAACACAGCTCGACCAGCAGGAAAAAATCACCATGGTGATAGCACATACGGTGAGTGGCACCTGAGATGATGACGTAGCTGCCATTCAGAACTTGCTCCACAGGCGACACAAAACATAATCCAAGTGAGTCATGAGGGGAAAGTGGTGGCTCTCCTGAATCGAGACATGCACAACCAGCAACTGACTCAGTCCACAACGACACACGATAGAGAACACGGTCATCCATAGAGAGTTTCATACCATAGTCACCACTCATCTTACTCAATCTGTCCGTAGTACAAATGGTGAGTCTCCTGGGATTATGCATCCAACTCACACCTCCTAGGGTAGTCGAGTCCATGCTTCCATGAAAGGAGGATTCAATGATCTGATCCAGGCGTGAAATGTGAGGGTCGATGATATCTCTCCCGGGTGTGGAAGTTGCAGCCACATGCACTCGGCCGGCACTACTCATTGAAGTGCCAAATGTATCACTACCACGGCTGACACGGCCTGCCGGGCGTCCTGCATTGCCTGGCCAATCTTGTCAAAGCCGTGCTCATGAGGACGCACCTGCCACCTGTGATTTGCACCACAATTACAATAGCAGAGAACTCCACAAATTGCCTCCAAAGACCCTGGGACCTCATGACCTCCTACATTCCCTTTCCCTTCTCTCCCTTATCTGAAGACCACCGTTGTACTAACACTGGATGGAGGAGATGTGAAGGAGGTGATTAATGGTGAAGAAGGCTGGATAGAAGAGATGGGAGATGCTAAGGTCAATGGAGTGGTAGAGGTTGCCACAACTCAAGCCATGGGTGGAAGGTACCTCCCTGCGACCCGTGCATGGAAATCGTATGCCCAAGGAAGGAGGGTGCCAATCTCCCCCACGTGCATGAGCTCTACGGGCTCAAATTACTGGAAAAAATCTGAGTAATTTATGTGGGCTCTTAGCATGAACATAGCCACAACTGAGTACTGAGGTGTGTGTGTGTGTGTGTGTGTGTGTGTGTGTCTATGTATC
>SZWC01007789.1:45448-67451 GCA_023375785.1 Penium margaritaceum | reverse complement strand
TATATACAGGAGAGACTTAACACGCCCCCTTGGACATGAGTGTTGCAGATGTACAGCCAATCTCTTGGAGTTGGGTATGGAGTGTGGGAGAGGGGAGCGCCTTGGTCAGAAAATCAGCAGGCTGGTCAATGCCCTTGATGGGGCACACTCGCACCGCCCCTGCTTCGACTGCTTCACGAACGAAGTGATGTTCTACGTTGATGTGCTTCGTGCGTGGATGCAACACACCATCATTTGCTGCAATGCGGCGCGCTGCGGAGCTGTCGCTATGCAGCGGCAAAGCGGACACATGCATTCCCAATTCCTCAAGCAGCCTTGCCAGCCAGATCCCTTCACAAGCTGCCTCTCCCAGTGCCATGTACTCAGCCTCTGCAACACTGCGAGCCACACACGACTGTTTTGCACCTCGCCATGACACAGCCGTACCCCACACCCGAAAAACATACCCTCCCCGACTGCGAGCCCTCTTGTCCCGCGCATAGTCACTGTCACAGAACCCATCCAGCAGCGGATTTGAAGTGGGGGCAAAGATGAGACCAATCACAGCAGTGTCCAACACGTAGCGCAGCAGTTTTAGCAAGGCTTTGAGGTGCGTGCTGCACGGCTGTTGACTGAATTGGGCCAACACATTGACTGCACACGAGATGTCTGGGCGTGTCGTGGATGCCAGATATGAGAGATTGCCAGCGATCTGTCTGTACAGTGTGGGATCGCAGTCTGGTCCGTAGTCTGTGGTGTGCACGTCTAGTAGGTGAGCATAAACATCAGGGCTCATGGGTGAATGCTGGCGTGGTAAATGTTGTACGAGATGTTGGAAGCGTGCAGTGAGATGCGCTATGAAACGTCCTTGGTGCAAAGTGAGTATCCGTGCAGCCCTATCTCTGGTGATTTTCATGCCCAAAAAGTTTTGTGCTTCACCCAGGTCCGTCATGCTGTAGTGCTGAGTGAGCAGTGCCTTGGTCCGTGTGATGAGAGGGAGAGATGGGGACAAGATGAGAAGGTCATCCACATAGACCAGGACAGCAACAGGTGTGTGACCCTCCCACTGTAGGAAGAGTGAGGGGTCACACACACTTTGGGTAAAGCCACCAGTTGCTAGTGTGTGACTGATTTCTTTGTTCCAGCATCTAGGTGCTTGCTTTAGGCCGTAGAGGGCTTTAAGCAGCAGCCACACACGCTCTGTTCCATCCTCAAACACTTCTGGCTGTTTGACGTACAGTTCTTCCTCAAGGGGACCGTTGAGAAAAACATTATTGACATCCATTTGATGAATCTCCCAGTCTTCGTGGGCTGCGACCCCCAACAGTGCGCGACTGGTGCTGTACTTGCCTACTGGTGCATAGGTATCCGTGAAGTCTTGGCCTGGGATTTGGTGAAAGCCCTTAGCCACCAGGCGGGCTTTGTATTTCTCAATCAAACCAGCCAGGTTTCTTTTCAACTTGAACACCCATTTGACGTCGATAGCCTTTCGGCCAGGTGGCAGAGGGACCAGTTCAAACACGTCATGCTCGAGTAGAGCATTGATTTCAGCTGTCATTGCCTTTTCCCACTCGGCAGCATCCTTGCGCCCCCTTGCTTCAGTAAGCGTCAGTGGTTCCGCAAGTGTGGGGGTGACCTCAGTGGGTCCAACTGTGTGATAGAACTTTCTGTAGTTAACCCGTGGGATGTCCCGAAGGGAACGTCGCACGGGCTCTGGTGGGGGTGTGACTGCCCTCTCAGGACTGTCAGGTGAATGTTGGTGAGACAGGCCAGGAGGTGAGTGTGGAGCACTTGACTCTGTGCTGGCCAGATCAGTGGGTGTTAGAAGGTCTTTGGGAATGGATTCCTCCCTGCCACCTTTCTGTCCAGTCTGTGTGGGCGTTGTGTTCACCTTCGTGGGCACAAACACAGGCAGACTCACGTACTGTGGGTAGTGCTCGGGTGCTGTGAGATTAGGGACATGCCTCAAGGTGCGAAACAGCTTGTAGGACATGTGTTCCAAGAACGACGCATCACGACTCTCAAGAAAGCAATGACTCATGGGATCCCAAAACCTCCATGCCTTGGAAGCATGCGAGACCCCAACAAACACACACCAGCGACCACGTGGACTCAGTTTGTGTTCTCGCTGCGGTGGAGCAAACCACACGCATTCCATCGTACCCCATACCCTGGCGGGCCAAAGGTCCGCCTTTTCCTTGAACCACCGTTCCCAAGGTGTCACAGCCTTCGGCAGTGGACCCTAGGGAACACGGTTCCATACCCACGTGATATACTTGACCGCTTCTTCCCAGAAGCCAAAGGACAAACCGGACTCTGTCAGAAGTGTACGCAGGGTGTCACCGAGCGTACGGTGCCATCTCTCAGCTACTCCATTCTGTTGGGGTGTGTATGGTGCAGTGGTTTGATGTTCGATGCCTTGCGCTTTAAGGGCAGCGGTCAGCACACCCATGAATTCACCTCCTCTGTCTGTACGTAGCTTCAGCAGTTTTCACTGCGTCTAACGTTCAGCGAGTGGAATCCACTCGATGATCACCTGTTGGGCGTCTGCTTTTGTTTTAAGCAGAAAGGCCCAACAAAAACGACTATAATCGTCTGTCAGTGTGAGGATGTACTGCGACCCGTACTAGACTGAGGGGACAGGCATGGGTCCAGTCAGATCCGCATGTACCAGATCCAGTGGAGACTTGCTTTCGGAGACGGACTTGGGAAAGACTTGTCTGTGAGCCTTGCCCTCATGACAGTCAAGACAAGTGGCTGTTTTCAGTCCATGGGGGCAGTCATCTGGATGGAGTCCCTGTGCAGTGGTGTGTTTGAGCATGTCCTCAATCAGGTCTGTATTAATGTACACAAGGCGGCGGTGCAGCAATTCTGTGTGCTTTGTGTCAGTTGCTGTCACGACGAGTGCTTGTGCACGATGCGAGTGTGTGTGTACAAGGGGAAAGAGTATCAGACGATACAGCATATCAGCATGTAGTGGTCCATCTGCCAACAGGGCACCATTCACATCAAAGAGCGTGCATCATTGCTTTTGCATGACAGAGGACACGCAGGACTGGCGATCGAGCTGACCCCCAGACAACAAATTCACTTTCAATCTTGGCACATACAATACGCCCGTCAGCCATATCACGCCGCCTGGTGCCTGCAGTGCCACAGTCCCCACACCCTCCACAGCCAGGATTTCCCCAGACCCAGTCTTGACTCCCTCAATATCATGCACGGCATACAGTGTAGCAAACAGCTGGCGATGCGGCGACATGTGATGCGAGGCAGCAGTGTCATACAACCATTCATGCATGGGGAGGGTATGGGAGGTAGTGACGTGCGTGTAACCTAGCCCCTGACCTGGCGACTGCTGAGCAGCTGTGGGTTCTGGTGGCTGCAGCTCCATGGGTGCAGTCCAGCGAGCTGGTGGTGCAGACACAGGCTGCTGCGCCTCAGCCATGGCTGCGTAGACGCGCTGCGCCCACGCTGGTGCCGGTAGGGGGACAGTCGCGCTGGGTGGAGCATAGTAGGGCCCCGAATACGCTGGTGGAGGTCCCTGCTCCATTGGATATGCCGCTGGGAACTGCTGCAGGGGAGGCCCAAAGGTGGCTGCACCAAATGGGGAAGGTGCAGGTGGTCCCCCTGGCACATGCGTCGACCAGGCCGGGGTGTGAAGCTGCTGTCAAGGCTGGAGATGGAGCTATGGCGGAAAGGACTGCTGCCTCTGCTGCTGCTGCTGCTGCTGGGAGGGAGGAGTCATGATGCGTAGAAGGTCGGGACACGCTCGCCAGTAGTGCCCCTCCTGTCTGCAGTAGTTGCAGGTGCGCCTCCCCGCACTCCGTCCGCGTCCGCGTCTTCCTCCTGACTGCATGCCTCCACCTCCTCTCCCACCGCCCCCGCTCCAGCCGCCAGAATACCCTGAGCTAGGGCGATCTGCTGGGACAGTATGGTGCACAAATGCGCTTGCTTCTGGTGCCTCTGCCTCTCGTGCCTCGCCACGGAGTATATCTTTGTAGTGGCAAAGCTCCTCAAAGACCTCTGATAGGTCTGTGCTCTCGATGTCTGTGACACGCAGCCGCCGCAGCAAGTTCCGGCGGAACTCCCAGTACGGCTCCCCCAAGTGGAGGAGTACTGGGTCCAGCCACTCCAGAATGGAGCATAAAGCGCCGAGTCCTAAGATCCGACGGCGGATGTCCATAGCGGCGTCCCAATAGTCTGCTATGGGTGCTCCTGGTTTGGGGTAGAGGTGGCGCAGCCTGTCACGAAGTGAAATTACTAACGCCATACCCCTCTCCTCATGCCGGGTGGCAAGATGCTGCCATGCCTCGTGCGGACAAGGGGCCCCACTGCGCGGATTTGTGGGATCCTCCCCTTTACCTCCGAAACGGAGGTGTCGTATCGCATAGGCCTGTTCGTCCGGAAGAGCCCGCACAAGAGCATTGTAGGCGCGAAGGAGCACACGGTCGTCGGCGTCGTCCGGTGGTGGGTTGAGGTACATTTCCTCTAGACTGTGCTCCGCCGCCCAAGCGAGGAAGATGTCCTTCCACGCTAAAACATCACGGGCGCCGAGCGGAGGCGGGGTCAAGTCCTTTTGGGACATGACCTTGGTGAGGTCCTCCCACGTGACGGTTGCGGTTGTGCCGGCCGGTTGATTCGCCGGTCGGCTTCCTGCGGATTGACTCCCGGCCGGCTGACTGCCGCCGGAGGCGGGGTTGCCTCCCAAGGCGGATCCCGCGGCACTCATGATGCGTCCCGCTCTCTTCTCCCTTCACTCTGTGGTAGGGAGCGCCCTTCCAACCTGCTCCAACTGCTGTTCGCTTCTTCCTCACTGCTGCTGCTTCATCCACGTGCCGGAGTCGCCCCGGCACTCTTCCCGTCCGCGGACGGGTACCTTGAGGTGCCTCGGTGAGCCACGCCCCCTTGAGGCACCTCCGCGCGTCTCTTCGGCTGCCCTGAGACCCTGCGAGGCCCTGGCAGCCCTTCGCGCTCTTCTTCGGCGGCTGAGGCCTACTCCAACGGTGCCGAGAGCAGCCGCGGACTTCAGCACCCCTAGGAGAGCCGCCACGCAATCTTGAGTTTTTCTCCTTCCCCTCGCTTCCTCGGCCCACGATCACAGCTCTGATACCATGAGGAGCTATTCACGGTTCAAATGCAACTGGAATGGCGCAGTTTGGTTGAGAATTGGCTAAGTTAGAGTTGGGGAACGGTGGGCGGCCATGGCGCGACCCACAAGACCTTGCATAGCGACAAGGACAAGGGCTACCGGGTGGGCCTCTCTATTCGAGCTCACTCATCACGCCGGCGAGCGGAGCTCGCCGGCGTTCGGCCAACTGCGAGGGGGAAACCCACTCGAGGTCCGAACATGCACACAAGCCCCTCTACGAGTTTGAACCTAAACTATACCAGTCAGACCTAACACAGGTTCACAAGAAAGCCTAAACTATGTCACAATCCGAGTCAAGAGAAACGAGGAGCATATGAGTCGGCACACTGCCAGGTGTGGCTAGGGCAATGCTGCTAGGAGGGAAGCGGGCACGTGTGAAGCCGGCGGAAGTGTCGCCAGGCCTCTGTCAGCGGGCGCTCACTGTGCGTCGCCTCCGCTCTCTGAGCCAGCGTGCCCTGCACACTCATGGTCACTCAGAGGAGAAAAGCATATACAGGAGAGACTTAACACCATCATTAGTGCAGCGTGGCAGAGTACACACGGAGATTCCGCGAGATCATGACCGGAGCAGACAATTCCCCCGACGAACTCAGTTTTCACTACAACAACGACCTCAAGCGAGACATGTGGTGAGCCATTGCCATTTTTGGCATCTAAAGCAACGTACCGCGGATGAACACAATTGTAGAAAGGATCGCCAGCGTCGACTACAAAGCTTGGATCCAAGAATCCTACAACTGGCAACCTCCTAACCACAATTACTGTGGAAATGGAAAAAACCAGTGGACTTCCTCGACTCCAATGGAAGTAGACGTCGTCGACCAGAGAGATACGCGCAGTTGTTACATCTATGAACCACTTCAAGTACAAGTGGGAGATCTACGTGATGGAATAGTCTGGAGGTCCTGTCCAATGAGTGATAACAAAATCATTCTCGGACAATACTTCCTGTACCAGCACAATCAAAAGGTCGAATGGAATAGCGACGATGTCTATGTGGAAATGGACGACGTCGAACGGCAACTTCCGCGAACTGGACGGAAGCCAACAGCAGAAGCAATAGAGGTGGAAGCAGCAAAGGAAGCCGCGATAGTCGAGAAGACACAACTTGTGCTGTCGATACTGCTCAACGTGGCCAAATATTTTATACGACGAGGAGCTTGTGTGTAGCTCATACATCTTCAGCCAATGGAAGAAGCACAAGTGACGGTAGTTGAATCATTATCGGCCTCATCAACCTCATGGACATCAACAAAGTTTGTATTGGTACCCGAAGAGTTCGCACCACTCATCCAAGATTTTGCGAACGTCTTCCAGGACGAACTCCCAAAAACACTTCCTGCTCAACGAGCGATCAACCATCCTGCATCGAACTAAAGGCGGTGAGCAGACATGAGCTATTCGAGGATGCGCGATCACAAGTTGACCAAAATGAAAAAGGGAACTTGACGAGATGCTCTGTCAAGGGTTTATCCCTGCATCCACGTCACCATATGCCACACGAGTACTGTTTGTAAAAAAAAAACATTGAGATGCGGATGTGCGTGGATTTTTGGGCGTTGAACAAAGCTACCATCAAGAACATCTACCCTCTTCCCTGAGCTGACGGGCTTTTTGAAAAGCTCCGAGAGGCTGAAATTTTCAGCAAAATCGACTCGCGACATGGTTATCACTTGACACACGTGGCAGACGCTAACATCGAGAAGACGATGTTTCAAAATTGCTATGTGCATTTTGAGTTCACCGTAACGCCGTTCGGACTGGTAAATGTCCTGGCGACGTTCATGGCCGCAATGAACAACATTTTCCTCCCATACCTCGACAATATTCTCCTGGTGTACCTTGACAACATTCCGATGTATAACAACACTCCGGAGGATCACGATGGACACCTTCAAAAAGTTCTTCAAGTTTTGCAAAGAGAAATCTTTTTTGAAATATTCTTGAATTGTGACTTTGGTCTCTTTTCAATCGAGTTTTTGGGTTATGTCATCAACGGCAGACGAATCACCATGGATCTAGAAAAGGTGGGAGCAGTCACTGATTGGCCAACCCGGACCAACGTTTCAGACATTCAAGTTTTCCTCCGCTTCTGCAATTACTACCGGTGTTTCAAACGAGACTACACCCGAGTGTGAGTGCCTCTTTCTGACCTTACTAGAAAAGAAAACGAGTGGCGGTGGGTAGACAACGAACAAGAAGCGTTCACTACTTTACGGAACGCTCTGACCTTGGCACCAGCCCTGCAAGTAGCCGATCCAACAGTCGACTACGTGATGGCCATATAGGGGCCTGACCGAACCATCAGCACAGTCCTCTTACAAGACCATGGTAACGGCAAGCAACCGGTTGCATACATGTCTCAAAAGCTGCAAAGACCGTAACTCAACTGTGATGTACACGAGAGAGGACTGTTATTGGTCGTACATGCATTCAAGACATGGCAGTGTTATCTGGATTGACGCCGATGTATTATGCGCATTCACCACCATGCGTTGAAATAAGTAAGGACGTAGCCGAAGCTCAGTTGACTTCAAACCCGATGGATGGAGTTCTTTGGATCCGGGTTCGACTACAATATTGAGTACCCGCCAGGCAAAATCAACCCGGCGGATGGACTCAGCCGCCGACCAGCTTTAATGGCTGAGGTGGCGACACTACGGCTGAAGCGATACATGTTTCTCCAGCGGCTATTCACACGAGGCTACGACGAGCACAGCGGATACGACAAGGAAAATTTCTGGTACGATATACCCTATTGGCAACGACGATTCACTCGCCAGGTGGCCGTTCGTCCAAAAGACAAACTTCGCCAAATGCTCCTCGAAGAATGCCACGAAATAGGACCAGGTGGACACTTTGGAGAGGACAAGACGCTGAAGAAACTAGCAAAAAATTGATTGTTGGAAAAGATGAAATCCGACGTGGCCAGCTTCTGCAAGTCCTACGACACCTGATAGCGAAAAAAAACCCCGTCGCACCCGGCCACCCGAACCTCTGCAACCGCTCCCTATTCTGAAGGAACCGTGGACGGATATCTCCATGGACTTCGTCACATGATTAGTGGTCACACCCGAGGGATATGACGCAATCCTCGTGGTCGACACGATTTCTAAAATGTCTCGTTTCATCCCAACGACAACCACTGTCACCGCCGAGGGAACAACACACTTGGCTCTAAACAACAATGTGCGGCTACACGGCGTACCTAGAACCATCACAAGTGACAGATACGGTCCATTCACCAATCCTTTTTGGTGCAAACTGATGACTCGCTTGGCAACATAATTTCACTTTTGACGGCTTTTCAACCTTATACCGATGGCCAAACCGAGTAGAAAAATCAGACGCTTGAACAACTTTTTTAAGACACTATGCAAACCTCACGGGGCGTAATTGGCACAAAAACTCCTGATAGCCAAAATCGCATAGAATTTGGTAGTTTGAAGTGGTGTATGGCAAACCTACCACCACACCAACTAGCTTACAAAGTCCCAGAAACATTCCCGCTGTCAACGTTCAATGCAAAGACATCTCCATAATTTGAGAGGAAACACGGCAAATCCTTGCAAAAATACAAGCAACGATGAAGGGAGCAGCTAACCGACATTGCGACAATGACGTGTTCGCTGTTGGAGACAAAGTTCTTCTCAGCTCGCCCAACATCAAACTCTTCGAAGCCGACTATTCAAAGCTCAAACCTTGATGGTTGGGACCATTTGAGATCGAGCGCATGCAAACTCCCGTGGTTGTGCAACTCAAACTACTCAACACGATGCAAGTTCATCCGGTATCCCATTCTAGCAGACTCGAGCACTACCCAGACCGCGAAGAGAACGTTTTTGCAAGGATGTCCCTTCCCCTCCTCCAGTCCAAGTGGACAAGGACGCATACTACGTCATCGAGTACATCCTCGACCATCAACGACGAGGCAAAACGAAAGAATATCTCATCAAGTGGCGCGGCAATGACGCCCCGCATAACAGTTTGGAACCCTACGACAACCTCTGAGACGTCGATCACATAATTGACGGTTATCATTGCAGTCACCGGGCCACGTCAGTACGCGCACCGAGATATCGCGGCTAAAAGGGGAGGGGTGGGGGAAGTGTCATGTACTAAACATACACGAGTCCCTAATCTTTCTTAGTGGCCATTTTTGATATTACACAAATAGCCCATCGCGTCGCGAGATCTCGATGTTCACTTTGACGGTTGAGGACAAACTGGCCAACTGCCCTTGCCTCCGGCGAACCGTCCTGAACCTTCTGAAAACTTCGACCACTATCGCGAACCGACGACGAAAGTATCACGACCTTTTGGTTGACTTCTCGACGCATCGAGATGAATTTGGACTTTTAAGGATGCATCTCGCATCTGCGAAAATGCGTGGAAGCTTCCTAGCAACACAGCCGCTAACTAGGCGTCAGTGCCAGGTAAGACGGTGACGACAGTCACATGTCGTGCACACAACGACAAGGGTTTGACTAGGAGACACAAGACAAAGTGTCTGAATGCTTCAATAGCATATGCAGAGACATTTAACAAATGATAGGTCCAAGGCATAAATACCTGCCACGGCGCACGGCACCGTGTCGCACGCGGCAGTCCACGAGCTGTCCTAAAACGGCCCAAAACCACTGTTTTGGCCGTAACTCTGCGCACACATGTAAGAATGCTACGCCGTATGAGCCTAGACGTGCAAGATCAAAAGACGGACGCTATGACTGGTCACATGCATGCATCCATCATTAGACGGTGGATATACAATGCAAAAACATGCAAATAGGGCTCATGGCCAGTCCGCCGAAAGACGCCTGCAAGCTGTGGAAAGGACAACAGAGAGTCCCGGCAGCATCTGAGGCTCTGGAACGGTAGTCGGCCAGCTCCAAGCCGGTAGTCCGCCGCCAGTGGTCGCACCGGTGTCAGTAGGGTCAGCTTCAGGGATCCGCACGAGTATGGACACGGCGGAGTGGTCACAGTAAATTGTACACGAACGTCACAAATCACAACACTCCCCCATGACCCGATGGTACGCATGTCCATACACGTGCAGCACTGGTACAATCACAATAGTGAGTGACACAAACAAATGAGGCACATACGCATATCCCACACTCAACCACCCTCAGGCATGGGGCAAAGCCCAACAGAACGAATGGCCACCAGGGATTTTCCGCAAGCTAGTGCCTTTATCAAGAAATCAGCACGTTGCATGTCAGTGCCAACCCACATGACGGAGATCACGCGTCACTCCACCAGATCACGAACAAAGTGATGCTCAACCGCAATGTGCTTTGTGCGAGCATGAAAGACACCGGAGTTCTCCGCAATCGGGAGAGCACTATGGTTGTTGCAATGTAGCACAATGGCGGGTACTGACTGTCCAAGTTAAAGAAACAAGCGCTACAGCCATACTACCTCAGCAGCCCCTGCGCCCAAAGCAACGTACTCTGCCTCCGACACACTATGTGCTATGTAGCCCTGCTTCTCGCTTTGCCAAGACATAGCGGTACCACCGAGCAAGAACACGTAGCCAGTACGGATGCGCCCATCTGGTCTCCAAGCCCAGTCGCTGTCGGTGTAGCCATCAAGGACCACCGAACACTGTCGACGAAATCAGAGTCCGAGGTACGGCGTGGAGACCACATACCGCACCACTCGCACAGCCGCATGAAGGGCTCTTGCATGTGGAGCCTGTGAGAACTGAGCGAGGAGGTTGACGGCGAACGAGATGTCAGGACGTGTGGTGGTGGCCAGGTACATCAGAGATCCGATGAGACGGAGGTACAAGGTCACGTCCACTGTCTCCTCCAGTTGTGTAGGGTCATCCACCTTCAGGGCATACTGCCCATTGGGTGTAAGAGGTGTGGAAGCGGAGGGCACTGCACCAAGGAGATCGCTAAAGCGCTCCCCGACGACTCGGGCGTATCGGACCTGATGCAACAACAGTGTCCGATGTTTTCGATCTCGCACGATCTCCATACCGAGAAACACCAATGCAGGACCGAGGTCCTTCATCTTGTAGGTAGTCTGTAGGACAACCTTGGCCTCCATCACAGCCTCCAAGGACGGAGACGCAATCAGAAGGTCATCGAAACAGACCAGGATGGCGGTAAACCGCTCGAGTGTCGGTAGGATGAAAAGAGAGGGGGCTGCCTCACTCTATACATATCCTGCACGAGTCAAAGTGCCGGTGATCTTCCTGTTCCAACACCGCGAAGACTGCTTGAGGCCATACAAGAACTTGCGTAAGTGCTAGACCTTGTCACCGTCCTCAATGCCCGGTGGCTGAGCCACATAAATCTCCTCATCCAGAGAGCCACGGAGGAACGCATTGTTCACATCCATGTGGGGTAGTTCCCAATCATGCTGAGCCACTACACCAAACTGAGCTCGAGCTGAGGTCATGCGGCCGACAGGAGCAAAAGTGTCAGTGTAATCGACTCCCTCAATCTGAGAGTACCCTTTGACGACCAAGCGGGTCTTGTAACGTTCCAGTGAGCCATCCGGCTCAACCTTCTTGCAAAAGACCCACTTGACCTGAATAGCCTTCCTCCTAGGAGGAAGGTCAACAAGCTCGTAGACTCTGTGCTCTCCGATAGCTCGAAGCTCATCCTCTCAGGCAGCACGCCAAGCGTCAGCATCCTGTGATGAAAGAGCCTCCCTCAATGTGCCTGGGTCGGGCGCCATAGAGGGAGAACTCTGCGTGGCAAGTGCGCACGCCTCAGTGCCGGGTCTGACGACCACGAGATCAGCTGCTGCATCACAGGCGATATGGAACTCGCGAGTGATAAGGTCGTGCTCTACGGGGCACGCAAGATGCACCTCTGTGAGCTCACTGCGGACACTCAGGCCTAGGGCCTTTGTGCCGGGATCACCACTCGTGATGCTGCGAGAGGAGCGCCTGGGTTCGAGGCCCAACGCTCGCTGAGCTCCGGAATCTAGTGGTCGAAGACGGCCACCGGGCTCACGGGAGTAACCTGAGGTCGAGGGACGCACCTCAGGCTCAGGGACAGGTGCGACCATAGCTGGTGAGGGCTGAGACGAGGCAGCAGGAGACGCCATGCGACGAGATGCGTGTGTGGGGAACACGAGACTGGGTGTGACAGTTGGAGCAGGCAAGACTTGACCTGACACTGAGGGAGGAGTACCAGCCGATGTAGGAACGGGAGTGGATGAGGCTGGATCAGATACACAAATAGGGGTGCCAGCACACGCAGGTGCTAGTGCAGGAGGCGTGGGAACAGAGGTACTTGTGGGGTGTGAAATAGGCTGTACAGGCGAGATTTCTAGACCAACGGCAATGATCGCCGGATCATCAAGGTCTGGAGACCGAGAGGGGGCTCGAGCGGACACATCAGCCTGATGAGAGGTGCTCACTGGCGTGGAAATCTACCCCATCCACCGAGAAACCTCAGAGGAAGGAACATGGGTGGAAAAGAGTGCTGTGATCGAAGTCAGGTCACGGTAGGTGAGAGAATAAAAAAACAGCGCGTCGCGGGACTCAATGACTCGACGACGATTAGGGTCCCAGAAGCGCCAGGCCTTCGACCACGGGGAAATGCCTATAAAGGCACACAAGCGGTCCTGAGGTGAGACCTTGGACCTTGCTGGTCCTCGGTGTACCACATGGAGGCCAGGGAGCCCCAGACGCGAGCGAGACGAAGGTCAGCACGGTGTCCAAACCAGAGCTTGTACAGTGTAATATGGTCCGGAAGCGGACCGTGCGGGAGGCGGTTCCATTCCCAAGCCATGTAGGCGAGATCCTCAAAGACAAAAGACTTTGGGAGACCGCACTCAGACCGCATGGCGCGAACCGCATCCTCCATGGTGCAGTTCCAACGCTCAGATACACCGTTCTGCTGGGGGTAGCAGGAGCAGACACCTGGTGAAAAATCCCGTGATCAGCAAAGAAGGAGTCCATCTCGCCAAGGAACTCCCCGCCGCGATCCAAGCAGAAGGTATGTAGCGTGTGGCGGGACTGGCGCTCAGCCATCACTAGCCACAGTTGAACCGCAAGGGCGGTGTCGCTCTTCTGACGCAGGCTGTAGACCCACCGCATCCGGGTAAAGTCATCAGTCAGAGTCAGAACATACCGGCCCCTCTCGGACAAGGACTTGATCGGGAGAGGGCCAAGAAGATCTGAGTGAACCAACTCAAGAGGCCGAAGCGCTCGGGAACGAGAGTCAGGGTAGGTGCACCGGTGCATCTTCCCGTGAGCGCCAAAAAGATTGTCAGACTTGGGTGGCTTCTCAAAAGAAGCCACGTCAAGACCGAGAGCGGGTTGTGTCCGAATGAGCTTCGACACAGTGTCGGAGTCCACGTGACACAGACGGCGATGAAGCAACCGCTGGTGTTCCGGAGATAGAACACTAGTAATAAAGACACGACCGGAGGAAGAGGAAGGGCAAGGGGAGGAGGGCCGAGCGATGCGATACAGATCATCTATGACTGAAGCACGCAGGACGACACTACGGGTGTCAGTAGCAGGCATAGTCGCTGAGTCTGCGGTATGCTCCACAGAGAGACCCATCAAGGTGCAGGCACGCACAGAAAGCAAGCTGAGCTCAACATCAGGCACAAACAACACGTCGGAAAGGTACAGGGGGCCAGACGGACCATCGAAGCATACAACCCCAACACCATGGACTGGCAAGGACTGACCTGACCCTGTACAAACGGAACGGACAGACGTGATAGGACCGAGAACAACAAAGTCACTACGACGACACGTCATGTGATGGGTGGCACCAGAATCAATGATCCAAGTGCCACCGGAGTCACGGCTGGTGGACGTCACTGTACAACGAGCAATGGAACACTCGGCATCAGAGGGACGCTGAGCCGTCCGTGGGGAGGAATGTCACACAACACAAAGATGAGACTCATGAGTCCACTCGGTGTAGTCAGGCCCATCATCATCACATGTTGACCGTACTCCCCCACACGCGTCGTCACGAGCCATAAGAATGGACGAACAAACACTCTGTGAACCACCCGACGATGACAACACACTCGCACCTCCCTGAAAGCAAAGCACCAGAAGGTGGCAAAGCTTGGCGATGGTGCGGTCGCGCGGGTTTGGATCGCTGCAGCTTGCCGTTGAGGAGGCAGGAACAGCTATAGTCGTGGCCGCCGCATGTCCGGAGGAAGATGCGGGTGACGTGCTTGACGTGGAACGTAGAACATGAGCAGCCTGGAGCCCACGAGTGATCCGCGCCCAGTCAAGCGGCTACTGGCACTTTGTGTAGCGATGGGCGCCTCCACAGTTGTAGCAGTGCACAGAACGGCCACTGCTACCACTTGATGACGACTGCTGCTGACCTGATCCACGCTTCATATTCTTCTTCTTCCCCTGGGCGGCTGTTGCAACGCCCTGTGTCTTCGTGGGTGTAGACAGGGTCGAAGAGGAAGAGGAAGATAAGGAAGTGATGGAGGAGGAAGAGGGAGACTGCACGAGGGAAGATGGTGGTGATGCGATGGCTGCTGCAACGAGGGAAGTCTCCTGATGGGCTACGGCTGCCTCGCGGGCTGAGGTCACCTGAAGGAAGAGCTGATGTGCCCAAGGAAGCAGCTGCAGAGTGGCTAAGAAGGGCTCGAGGACAGTGTCACTGTACCGTGTGAAGATGTCGGTGTACTTGAGGCAAAGTCCGGGCTTAACTGTACAAAGCGCCCACAGTTGTGTGCCTCCTGAGGTCCCCAAGCGCGTGTAGATGCGCATGGCGCGTCGCTAGTAATCCGCCGCAGGCTCCGCAGGCCCCTGACGGAGCAAATGGAAAGCACGAATGTGTGATGCACGAGTGGCGTGCATCTCTGCTGCCAGCAGGGATAAGGCCAGATCCCAACCTCCACGGGGATCGACGCCGGTGCCTGTGCCAGCCTCGCCAAGGAAGGGGCGGAAGTCGACGACAATCTCACGTGGCATGACGTAAAGGAGTCTGCACATGGCCCGGGCTGCTGTCAGTACCTGTGCTGGGTCTGTAGGCTGGCACGGGCTGTGGTAGTAAGGCCACACTCCCTCAGAAGTAGCCCACACCTGAAACAGGATCTCCCAGCAGTCGAAGCCATCCTCACTGATGTATCGTGGAGGTGTTGTCTCAAAATCCTTGGGTTGTCGCTCCGTGGGGAGAGCAACCACCGGCTGAGTAGGACGAGAGACGGGAAAGACTCCTGGAAGAGGATGGTTACCGAGGTAGTCAGATGACGATCGTATCGGGGAAAATGGAGGAGATCGGGTGCCCGTCTGCAGCTGACAGAGTCGTTCCTGAAGAACTCGAATCTCCTGAGCCGGGGAATCATCCGTAATGCCTGGCATGAGTGGCTCATCATCCATGAGGTCAGCAGGTGGTGGGACAGGTTGATCGCCTGTCACGGGTGCCTGAGCCGACTGCTGGGTAGAGACCGCGACGCCGGCAGCTCCCTCAGAAGCCCGTTGAGGAGTCGTGGACTGAGCACGCAAAAGCTCCGTCAGCGTGGGGATAGCGTCAGTCTGCTCTCTCTGGAAGCGATGCATCTCATCCTGCTGGCTTCACAGTTCCTCAATGGCCTGCGAGCGTGGACTCAGTACACTCGACGAAGAGGAGGAGGGGTCGCCTGGTCCCTTCTCCTTGTTGTCGGACAGGCTCATGTCGCCGCTCAGTATGGGGCGATAGGTCAATTTCATCGGATTTCAAAACCGTCAGGGTTTCTCGAGGAGTTGAGATGCTAGAAACGTTTGACTGTCCGGCAAAAAATTTGGCTAAGTATGGTGCTTACATCAGCAGGTGGTTTCTGACGTCAGCACGACCTGATGATGTCAGCAAGCAAAATTGCTGACGTCAGATGGCATCCCCCCCCTTTTTGTTCTTTCTCGCGACTCTTCGTGAGCATGCAGCGGCTCCGCGGCGGCTGCGCGGAAGCTGCGCGGAAGTTGCGCAACAGCTTCCGCTCAGCTGCTGCTGCAGCTGTGCTGTCAGCTGCAGCAGCAGCTATGTAGCTGCGTATGCAGCAGTGGCAGCAGTGGCTGCGCTGCTGCTGCTGCTGCTGCTGCGCACTACGGCTGCTGCTCGCTGCCGCCGCCACGCGCTGCTGCTGTTGCCACTTCTGCGCTGCTGCTGCTGTTGCTGTTGCCGCTTCTGCCCTGCTGTTGCCGCCGTGGCTGCCGCTGCTGCTGCTGCACTGCTATTGCCGCGACACTAGGCGTCAGCGCCAGGTCAGCGTGTGACAACAGTCACAAGTTAGAGACAAAACTGCAAGGGTCTGGGTTGGGACACGAACAGAGTGTCAGGAAACTGAAACTGAATATAAATGCAGAGAGAGATAACAAATGACAAGTCCACAGTATAAATACCTGCCGCGGCGCACGACAGGTGTCGCACGCGGCAGTGCAAGGTCTGTCCTAAAACCGGCCCAAAAACACTATTTTGGCCGTAACTCTGCGCAAACAAATCAGAACGCTACGCCGTCTGAACCTAGAGATGCAGAATCTCAAGCCGGACGCTACGACTGGTCACACACACAAGTCCGGCACCGATCGGTGGACAGGANGAGAACTGTCTCACTGCTCTGATACCATGAGAAGTTTCCTGGAACCTTCCTAACCACTTGCCGCGACACTAGGCGTCAGCGCCAGGTCAGCGTGTGACAACAGTCACAAGTTAGAGACAAAACTGCAAGGGTCTGGGTTGGGACACGAACAGAGTGTCAGGAAACTGAAACTGAATATAAATGCAGAGAGAGATAACAAATGACAAGTCCACAGTATAAATACCTGCCGCGGCGCACGACAGGTGTCGCACGCGGCAGTGCAAGGTCTGTCCTAAAACCGGCCCAAAAACACTATTTTGGCCGTAACTCTGCGCAAACAAATCAGAACGCTACGCCGTCTGAACCTAGAGATGCAGAATCTCAAGCCGGACGCTACGACTGGTCACACGCACAAGTCCGGCACCGATCGGTGGACAGGAAATACTAAACATGCAAATCGGGCTCAAGAGCCAGTCCACCGAGAAAACTCTAGCGTCTGTAGAAAAAACGCAAAGCACCCCGACAAGCACCCAGGGCGTCGTGGCAGCTCTCTGGCAGCTGCTGGTGGATGGAGCCACCACTCGTCGGTGCTCGGGTGCCACCTGCGTCCGCATCAAGGATAGTGTCGTCGCGCTCTCCAGTAGCGCTGCTCTCCTTGCCGTCGCTCGTGACAGGTGGAAGCCACACACACCAACACTCCCCCTGGCTGACACAACTGTCAACATACTGATGTCTGAGCGAAGGCAAGGGATGATGGCTCAGGGAACCAATCATCGCGAGCACTGATCAAGCATACCACTACACAGGGTCTCCTTGTGACAATGGTGCATCCCACCAAATGCCCGGGTCTCGACCATGCACGAAGTGAATCACACACCTACGTGTCAAACATCAAGCAAGAGAGACAGAGAAACAGGTCTCCACATGACCCCCAAAAAATGTCTCCGGGTGCCCGGGTCTCGACCACATCATGCATGGATCATACATAACACACGTATGCAATGGGTCTCCACGTCACACCGATGGAACTCAACAGGTGCGCGGGTCTCGACCACCATAACCTAGCATGGATCATACATAAAACATAGAGGCAATGGGTCTCCACATGACCCCCGAAAAGTGTCTCCGGGTGCCCGGGTCTCGACCACATCATGCATGGATCATACATAACACACGTATGCAATGGGTCTCCACGTCACACCAAAGAACTCAACAGGTGCGCGGGTCTCGACCACCATAACCTAGCATGGATCATACATAAAACATAGAGGCAATGGGTCTCCACATCACACCGGTGAAACTCACCAGGTGCGCGGGTCTCGACCAGCATAACCTAGACCATAGCATCATGCTGCACCCTAAGTAACCTCGCTGTCCTCAAAAAGATGTCAGACCAAAGTCCACACACCAACACTCCCCCTGGGCTGCAAAGGCTGACAGTACAAGCAAAGCTGATGGCTGCTCCCAACACAATCCGTGAGGAGGGAGCGCGGCTCCCCCATGGCCACATACCCCTGCACAGCAATAGCAAGGATGACGACGATGCTGGTGGGATGTGTCCGNCACCGGTGAAACTCACCAGGTGCGCGGGTCTCGACCAGCATAACCTGGACCATAGCATCATGCTGCACCCTAAGTAACCTCGCTGTCCTCAAAAAGATGTCAGACCAAAGTCCACACACCAACACTCCCCCTGGGCTGCAAAGGCTGACAGTACAAGCAAAGTTGATGACTGCTCCCAACACAATCCGTGAGGAGGGAGCGCGGCTCCCCCATGGCCACATACCCCTGCACAGCAATAGCAAGGATGACGACGATGCTGGTGGGATGTGTCCGCACAGAGCCTCACCCCGGAGCGGCGTCGTCGCTGTCATCGTCATCGCTGGTGTAGTCGTCACTACTGTCGTCATCTGCTGATGTGACTGGTGCAGCGCTGAGGGCCTCCTCCAACTGTATCGCCTCCCGTATGCATGCCAGCTGATGTGCTGCATGCTCCCAAGCGGATTGCGCTGCGTCGAGACGCGTGTGCAGGCTGTCGAGCTCAGCTGCGGTAGCCTGTCGGCTAGCTGCATCTACGGCGTGCAGGCGGTCAGTCGCGGAATGAATCTGATGGTGGACCTCCATCATGTGCACGTCGGCGCGAGTCACTGCCTCCTGCATCCTCGTCTCCTCGTCGCGTAGGAAGCTCTCCACGCCAATAGGCGACTCAGCTGCTGCCTGATCACCAACTGCTGGTAGGAGGTCGTCACCACTGAGCGCGTCTGCATCCGTAGCAGCTGCACCAAAAGGGGGTGGTGCTGCGGAGTCACTGGCTGCTGCTGACACACTCGACACTCGGGTGTCAGGTGGCCAGACGTCGTCATCCGTCGNGGTCAGTCGCGGAATGAATCTGATGGTGGACCTCCATCATGTGCACGTCGGCGCGAGTCACTGCCTCCTGCATCCTCGTCTCCTCGTCGCGTAGGAAGCTCTCCACGCCAATAGGCGACTCAGCTGCTGCCTGATCACCAGCTGCTGGTAGGAGGTCGTCACCACTGAGCGCGTCTGCATCCGTAGCAGCTGCACCAAAAGGGGGTGGTGCTGCGCAGTCACTGGCTGCTGCTGACACACTCGACACTCGGGTGTCAGGTGGCCAGACGTCGTCATCCGTCGGTGTATCTGCCACTGCAGCATCGTCGCTGTCATCGGGGACCCATACACCCTGCAGAAATGCCGAGCCCCTGGTGCACAACCAATCGTCCACCTGCTGCTGTGCGTCCGCCCGTCGCCAACGTGCATCCTGCAGGGACCACTCCGCAGCCTCGAGACGGGTGTGCACATCCTCCATGCACATCTCAGCAACCTCTCGTGCAGAAGCATCTGTAGTGTACCAATGGCTGCTGGCCTCCCGGAGCTCGGCCATGAAACTCTGCACGCGCGCCTCAGCTCGAGCCACCACTGCCTCATGCTCGTCGACCGTGGGGTGTAGGCGCTCGGGTACAGGAACTGTAGCTCTGACGAGCATAGCTATGTCATCGGCTGGAACCGCCGTGGTGTCAACGACACCGGTCAGGGTAGCAGGGTGTCGGATGTCTGCAGCTCGCTCTGCATCCTCCATGTCGCACACGCGGACGTCTGCTCTCACCGAGAGGCTATAGCGTGCTCTAGCCGCGGCTACTGCAAGAACGGCAGCGCATTGGGCCTCTATGTCTGCCTCCGACCCTGCGTCCGACCGCTCTACGAGGAACGACTGGTCCTCATCGAGGAGGTCTACCTCGTCCTGGCAGTCAATCACCTCCTCCTGCTGCCGAGCACTATCTGCCAGAACCACCTGGGTGTCTGCAATGGGCCGAGCATCAGCATCTGTATCACCTAATCCTCCTGCTGCTGCTCCTGGCACCATGGCAGCTGTCTCCACACCAGCTAATGCAGGAGCGTTCGCATCGTCGGGCGCAGCTCCGGCATCGGCCGTCGTCATGTCATCCGCCAAAACATCAACGATCACCAACTCCATCCCCGACTCTGACTCAGCATCAAACCAATCCTCCTCTGACAAAGAGTCTCCATCACAGCGAATGTCTCCCCCCGCTGAACTCTCCGCTAGCTGAGTCTGCTGTGTGGCGTCATCCACCTCAATCATCCTACGCTGTAGAGTAGTCGCATCACCAATGCCGAGCTCGCCGCGGTCGTCAACGGACACACCATCCCCCCCACGACTGGCATCTCAACAGGATCTGTGGGGACTCGATAGATCAACCCGACAACAGGAGACAAGGGGATCTCGTCACCTGAGAGTCCTCCCACAGCCACGTCTACTGCCAACGTCGCGTCAGTAGTAGTGACTGCAACTGCTGCTACTGTCACGACGTCGATGGCTGCCGACACACCCACTGCCTGGACGTCTAGCGACACTCCACTGGTCATCAATGTAGCGGAACGGACGTCTGCTCTACATGTGCAGGCTGACACCGCTACAGCTACTACTGCCTCATCCACTGGTACTGCCCCACCTGCCTCTGTGGTCTCTGCTACGTCAACTATACTCTCCATCTCCATGTCTGCCTCCAACTGCGCGTCAGACCACTCGTCCGTCTCCAAATCCACGTCGGACCACTCGTCGGATGGCTCGTCCTCACTGAGAGCGCCCTATCGTGAAGCACCATCTGCCGCATCCCTCATGCACTCGCCGGTGGTCGTTGGCGGACACTCCATCCCCCCCTCGACCGACGCACCGGTAGAAGCTGCGAAGGGGTGCCGTACCAACTCTGCGACTGGGGAGGAGGGAGTCAGCTCCGTGGTGACGTCTGCCAATGCTGCGTCTGCTGCTGCCTCCTGCACACGTCTCGCCAAACTTGCTCTCCGCCGCCTCGCGTGCCGAGTCCGAGAACGACGATGGCGAGCCGAAGAGACTACCCCAGAAGTGGAGGGGTCACTGGACGGAATGACTCCAACTGCCTCCAGCACAGAGCGTAGGGTGTCAGATGTAGAGCTAAGGTCGGGGGGCGTGGCATCGTCAGGTGATGACACTGACGGAGGTGAGGATGACGAGGAAGAGGATGGAGTCTGCAATGGCATGGCGGTAACAACCCGCTCAGAGACCACATGATCTGTGAGTTGTTGCACCATGCGCTTTAGACCCTGGAGCTCGGCGTACAACACTGCCACAGCTCCGCTGAGGGGCGCTACGGTATCGACCGATAGCGTCCCGAGATCAGATGGAGGAGAAGGTAGACAGGATCGCATCCAGTTCGGTCGCCACCCGGCAGGACGGTGGCGACACTGGCGCCAGCCATGGTGCCGGTCGCCACAGTAGTAGCAGGCAAAGCCACTGGACACATGAGGTCTGTGCCATGGCTGTAACTGCCAGGGTGCCCGCGGTGTCTGCCACGTTTGAGGTCTCGGTGCAAGCCACGGTGCCGGCTGCGCCCATGTCCATGCAAGTGTGCTCATCTCAGGAGATCGGCGTGGGTGAGTGCATACAACACTTGCTCACGCTGGCACAAGGCCACAAGGGGAGGTGAGCGATCGAAGCACAATCTCTCAGATGTGCTGTGACGCCGTCACGAGGACGGTCACCACAGCGCTAATGGTGCGCTGCTGTGCGACTCAAGTGTGCAAACTCAAGTCGCCTTCAGTGCTAATGCTGCACCGGGTGCCGTCGTCAGTCGACGGCTGTGGCCTCAAGCCACCTTCGCTGCTGCTGCTACCGTTGCAAACCTCGCAACGGTTGCTGCTACTGCGGGTTCCGTCGTAATAAAAAAACTTAAAGACAGAGTAAAGGGTACCCCCCCCCCCTTTTTTGTTTGTTGGGGCCACCTCCTCGGGTGCCCCTTTTGGGGTTGTTCTGGGGTGCCCCAAACAAGGACCCCCCCCCTTCCTTTTTTT
>SZWC01007788.1:38788-91367 GCA_023375785.1 Penium margaritaceum | reverse complement strand
ACGCACCATGAAGGCTTGCAATCCCCATTCTTCCTCACCGGTAGTCGCCTCCATCCTGACCGCATGACCCGTCATCATCATCTTCCAGGCCTGATGTACTTGTCGTGTCCTTTGGCATTCATGGCCAACCTACTTTAGTCATAACTGCTCGTTGCTTGCTTTAGCGTGAGACACCTATGTCTGACTTGCAACTTTGACTTTGGTTAGACACAGAATATGTCACTTCGTAAGTGACGCACGGTGTGCCCCACTTGAGGTGCGCGGATTCCACTCGCGCCCTTTTCGGGGCTGTTGAGGGCTTTCGCCCTCGAGCAAGCTCGATCGCCAGGCGATCGCACCCCTAGGACTAGTGTAACTTGTTACCTAGGCACTTGTATTTTTTTCCTTAAGCCGCCGCCATGGACCTAGCATAGCCTACGGTCCACCACTTGAAGAACCGCTTGTTTCTATGGCTCCGTAGGAAGCTTCTCATGGTATCAGAGCCATGGTGTATCTAGGCGGCGCCGAGCAAAAAGAGTGGCGGCCGAGTTGAGTGCGGAAGTAGATCCGCGCGACTGCCGCAAAAGCAGGCCGAGCGAGGCACGAGGAACACCGAAACATCATCCCTAGGCCGCAACCTGCTAGTGGAGGCGGTGAAAGAAGGGTTTGCACACGTGTGAGTGAAAGTGGCAAGGGGAGCGCACCCAAGTGCCACCTACACCTCTCACGAGGTGACAGCGGGGTCTCTGAGGCGTCTGTGCTGGTCCCAGGTTGCATGGCAACAGTCCCTAGGACAAGACAAGAGGTTCCTATCGAGCATCAGGCTCGCAGCAGAAAACTGGCCCCAAAGTGGGCCCGGCGAATTGCTGTCGAATTTTTCTTCGGCAGCAGAGGGCAGCTCACAACTCTTGGATAGTGCCCTTAGGTCCCAAGCACTCAGCTAGGAGTCATGAGTGTAGCGGGATCTGCAGGGGGAGGGGCCGGTGCGAACGTTGGTGCTAGCACCGGTGGTGGTGCCGGTGCCGGCGCTACCTCGACCGGAGTGACATGGGACGAACTGCGCAAAGTTCTGTCCCACAAAGACCTAACACCCCCGCCGCTACGTGTGCGTGACTTTCTCACTTGGGAGGATGTTTTCCTTTCATGGGCGGCGGAGCATGGTCTTGAGGACTACTACCGAGCTCCGCCGCCCGACGATACCGACGCGCGGGTGCTCCTTAGAGATTTTAATGCTCTGATTCGCGCGCTTCCAGAGGACCAGCAGTATGCTCTCCGACAGTTTCGCTTTGGTGGCAAAGGGGAGGACCCCGTGAATCCGCGTAGTGGCGATCCTCGACCTCACGATGCATGGAAGCATCTAGCCACTTGAAAGGAGGAGCAAGGGATGGCCCTAGTGATCTCCCTGCGGGAAAAACTCTGCAACCTCTGTCCGAAACCGGGTGCCCCTGTTGCTGAGTATTGGGACGCTGCCATGGATCTTTGCCGGTGCCTTCTCGGCCTTGGTGCCTCTTGCTCCATCCTCGAGTGGCTGGATCGTGTCCTGCACCTCGGCGAGCCGTACAAGGACTTTTGGTGCGGTTTGCTTCGAAGGTTGAAAGTCGCTGAAATCGAGAGCACCGACCTGGCGGAGGTTTGAGGAGCTGCGCAACTATGAGGACATCACACGAGGCAAGGCACGGGAAGATGAGGGTGTAGCAGCGAGCGCATTTGTGCACCAGGGCGGAGGCACCTTTCATCCCTCGCAACAGCATGTGAGTGGAGGAGGCGGGGGAGGAAGGGGAGGCGCGGGAGGCCGAGGCGGGCAAGGTGGCAGAGGGGGAGGCCGCAGCCAAGCAACAGGAAAACGCACATGCAACTACTGCGGACAACCCGGTCACTACTGGAGGGCCTGCCCGACTCTTCAACGCATAATGACTCCCTCTGCGCAGCAGGCACGTCCAGCGGTTGGCCAGACATCTACGTCGTTCGCACCACCGAGTCAGCACCTCTCCCCTCCAACATGGGTTACTCAGGCTGTGGCTGGACCACGAGCGCCGGCACCCTTTGGGGCGGCAACTTTTGGTCCACAGAATTATCAGTTACCCATGTATCCTGCCTTCTCTGCTCCACATCCGCAGCAGTATCAAGGGTCTGCCTTCATGTCCCTGTACGTGAGCGCACCAGCTCCTGTTCCAGCATGGGCATAGAGGGTGTACACTGAGACGATCGAGCCACAGCAGCCCTTTCCCCTTCCACCCGGATCAGGATGGAGCGCACCCATGGAGCTGCACCCACCTGAGCCGACTGCCAGCACACAGCCAGCAGGTCAGAGGTTGGGTCACACCCACATCACTTCATCGCATGCATTGCCTATGCAAGAGTGGCTGTTTGATACTGCAGCATCGCATCATATGTCGCCACACCGCCAGTTGTTTATGAAATTGCATGCTACATGCGATGTTGAGGGTGTGAAGACTGGGTCTGGGGAAGTGTTGCCTATGGAAGGTGTGGGAATGGTGGCTCTTCAAGTACCAGGCGGGGCTCTGTGGCTGACTGGCGTGATGTATGTGCCACGGCTGAAAGTGAACTTGTTGTCGGGGGGGCAACTAGATCAACAAGCTAATGTGTCCGCACTTACCCAAAACCAGCGTTGCATGCTGTTTGATGTGTCTGGTGCCTTGCTGATTGATGGACCGTTGCACACTGACATGCTGTACAAACTGACTCTCTTCCCCTTCATTCAATCACCAGTGAACCATCCCCAAGTACACGTTGTTACAAACACTGATGCAACACACACTGAACTCATCCACCGTCGTCTTGTGCACATCAACACTGAAACCGTCGCCGACTTACTGAAACACACCCCAGCACATGGCATCCTCCCAAGCGACTGTCCTCACGGTCTCAAAGCAGACACGTGTCTTGAGTGTCATGAAGGGAAGGTCCATCGGCAAACTTTCCCCAAGTCAGACAGTGTAACAACCAAACCACTGGCACTGGTACATGCGGACCTGATGGGACCGATGCCAGTACCATCACTCCAGTACGGGTCACAATACGTCTTGACTTTAACTGATGACTACAGCCGTTTCCGTTGGGCTTTCCTGCTAAAAACTAAAGCAGATACACAGCGTGCAATCGCTGAATGGATTCATCTGGCTGAGAGACTGACTGACTGTTCATTACTCAAGCTAAGAAGAGACAGAGGAGGAGAGTTTCTTGGCACATTGACAGCAGAACTGAAATCAAGAGGAGTCAAACACCAAAGTACTGCCCCATACACGCCCAAACAGAATGGAGTGGCTGAACGTTGGCACAGAACCCTTGGTGATGCGTTACGCACACTGCTTACTGAGTCCGGTCCGTCATTTGGGTTTTGGGAAGAGGCCGTAAAGTTTATAACCTGGGTATGGAATCGAGTGCCACAAGGGCCACTGCCCAAGTCTGTCACTCCCTGGGAACGTTGGTTCAAAGAAAAGGGTGACCTAAGGCCGGCCAGGGTGTGGGGTACAATGGCCTGTGTGTGGTTTGCACCACCACAACGAGAAAACAATCTAAGTACACGTGGTCGGTGGTGTGTGTTTGTCGGGGTCTCCCATGCCTCCAACGCATGGCGATTTTGGGACCCCACAAACCATTGTTTTGTTGAGAGTCGGGATGCTTCCTTCTTGGAACACATGCCCTACAAGTCATTTCGCACACTATGTCATGCACCCACTCTGACATCTCAAGAGCAATACCCCAAGTACGTGAGTGTACCCGTGTTCATGCCTACTCAGCTCCAAGAGTCAGGTCACAGGACTCGACCGAAGAGAGACAAGGACATGGCTGAGCCTATTCCAAGAGATCTGCTCTCGCCGTCAGACTTAGCTCAAACTCTAGTGACAGTCAGGTACCACCAGGCCTCACGCCTTTGACCCCCCTTGTGGAGGCACAAAGTAAGGAAACACCACTCGTACCTCCACGGCGATCTCTGCGTGATGTGCCCAGAGTCAACTACAAACAGTTCTACCACACTATCAGCACGGCAACTACTGATCACACTACAACAGAACCGCAGACCGTGACTGAAGCCAAGGGGCGTCAGGATGTTGCAGAATGGGAAAAGGCAATGGCTACAGAACTTAACGCACTGCTTGAGCATGAAGTGTTTGAGTTAGTGCCCTTGCCACCTAGTCGGAAGGCCATTGATGTTAAATGGGTGTTCAAGTTGAAGAGAAACTTCAAGGGCCTGATTGAGAAACATAAAGCTAGACTGGTGGCAAAAGGCTTTCATCAATTCCCAGGACAGGACTTCACGGACACATACGCCCCTGTGGGCAAGTACGGGACCAGCCGCGCATTGCTTGCAGTGGCTGCACGTGAGGACTGGGAAATCCACCAAATGGATGTCAAAAATGCCTTTTTGAATGGGCCACTTGAAGAGGAACTCTATGTGCAGCAGCCAGAGGGCTTTGAGGACGGTACTGACCGGGTATGGCTCTTGCTCTCGGCTCNATAAAGCTAGACTGGTGGCAAAAGGCTTTCATCAATTCCCAGGACAGGACTTCACGGACACATACGCCCCTGTGGGCAAGTACGGGACCAGCCGCGCATTGCTTGCAGTGGCTGCACGTGAGGACTGGGAAATCCACCAAATGGATGTCAAAAATGCCTTTTTGAATGGGCCACTTGAAGAGGAACTCTATGTGCAGCAGCCAGAGGGCTTTGAGGACGGTACTAACCGGGTATGGCGCTTGCTCAAGGCTCTCTATGGCTTGAAACAAGCGCCTCGGTGCTGGAACAAAGAGATCCGACGCACCTTGGAGAGTGGTGGGTTCACATAGAGTCTTTGCAACCCCTCACTGTTTTTACGATGGTCGGAAGGTCTACCTGTCGCTCTGTTAGTCTATGTGGATGATTTGCTGATCTTGTCTCCCTCCCTCACACTCATCACACAAGCCAAAGCACTGCTCACGGACCACTACAGAATGACAGATCTGGGTGAGGCACAGAACATCATTGGCATGACTATCACACGTGATCGCACAGCACGGACACTAACACTTCATCAAGGTCGCTTTGTTGCTCACCTCACTGCACGCTTCCATCACCTGGTCCAGCACCTCCCACGACAAACCACCCCCATGAGCCCTGACGTCTACGCATATCTCTTGGATGCACGCACCACAGACTATGGCCCTGACACAGATCCTACACTCTATAGACAGATGACCGGCATCCTCTCATATCTTGCGTCAACAACACGTCCTGACATTGCATGTGCAGTCAATGTGCTCGCTCAATTCAGCCACCAACCATGCAGTACACACCAGAAAGCTTTGCTGAAGCTGTTGCGCTATGTGTTGGACACTGCCGCTTTAGGTCTAGTGTTTGCCCCTGCCACCAGTCATGTTCTGGATGGCTACTGTGACAGTGATTATGCCAGTGATCGTGCAACTCGCAGTCGGGGTGGTTATGTGTTTTGTGCTTGGGGAACTGCCATGTCTTGGCGGAGTGCAAAATAGTCATGTGTCGCACGCAGCGTGGCTGAGGCCAAATACATGGCATTGGGTGAAGCAACATGTGAGGGCATCTGGCTTGCACGACTGCTTGAAGAACTAGGTGTGCACACAACTGCTGTACCCGTACATAGTGACAGCTCAACCGCATGCCACATTGCAGCAAATGATGGTGTGTTGCATCCACGCACAAAGCACATCAGCGTCGAATATCACTTTGTTCGAGAGGCGGTTGATGCTGGGACTGTGGCGGTGTGTCCCATCAGTGGGAAGGCACAGTTGGCAGATTTTCTCACCAAGGCTCTATCATCCTCTTGTCTCCTGATTGAACTGCAACAACTGGGCTGCATACCTGCTGCACTCCCGTCCAAGGGGGCATGTTAATCTTCCATTGTACATGTTTCTCCTCTTGTGGTGGCCGTGAGTGTGCAGGGCATGCTGGTACAGTGAGTGGAGGCGACGCACCATGAAGGCACGCAATCCCCATTCTTCCTCGACGATGGTCGCCTCCATCCTGACCGCATGACCCCTCATCATCATCTTCCAGGCCTGATACACTTGTCGTGTCCTTTGGCATTCATGGCGAACCTACTTTAGTCATAACTGCTCATTGCTTGCTTTAGCGTGAGACACCTATGTCGGACCTGCAACTTTGACTTTGGTTAGACACAAAATATGTCACTATGTAAGTGACACACGGCCTGCCCCACTTGGGGTGCGCGGATCTCGCTCGCGCCCTTTTCGGGGCTGTCAAGGGCTTTTGCCCTTGAGCGAGATTGATCGCCAGCGAGCTTTGCTCGCTGGCGTGACGGGTGCGATTGACTAGCGATCGCACACCTAGGACTAGTGTAACTTGTTACCTAGGCACTTTTTCTTTCTTCCTTAAGCTGCCACCATGGAGTTTTGGACCTAGCGTAGCCTACGGTCCACCATTTGAAGAACCGCTTATTTCTATGGCTCCGTAGGAAGCTTCTCGCCTTCACGGCCTCCAGTGAAGGAGATGTGATCAGAAGGTCGTTGACATAGACCATGATGGCGGTGAACCGCTCAGGCGTCCGGCAGATGAAAAGAAAGGAATCTGCCTAGCTCTGTACATATCCCGCACGAGTCAGGGTGCCAGTGATCTCCTGGTTCCAACATTGAGGAGACTGCTTGAGGTCGTACAAGGACTTGCGCAAGCACCAGACCTTGTCGCTGTCCTCAAAGCCGGGTGGCTAAGGCACGTAGATCTCCTCATCCAAAGAGCCATGGAGGAACACATTGTTCACATTCATCTGGTGTAGCTCCCAGTCATGCTGAGCCACTACACCGAAGAGAGCTCGAGCTGAGGTCATACAACCGACAGGAGCAAAGGTGTCAGTGTAATCGATGCCCTCAATCTGAGAGTACCCCTTGACAACCAAGCGAGCCTTGTGGTGTTCCAGTGAGCCATCTGGCTTCACTTTCTTACGAAAGACCCGCTTGACCTGAATAGCCTTCCTTCCAAGTGGAAGGTCGACTAGCTTGTAAACTCCGTGCTCTCGGATGACGCAAAGCTCATCCTCGCAGGCAGCATGCCAATCGTCAGCATCCTGTGATGAGAGAGCTTTCCTCAGTGTGCCCGGGTCAGGCGCCAAAGAGGGAGAGCTCTGCGTGGCAAGAGCGCACGCCGGAGTGCTAGGTGTGACGACCACAAGATCGGCTGCTGCATCACAAGCGATGTGGAACTCGCGCGTGACGAGATCGTGCCTTACAGGACATGCCGGGTGTACCTCTATGTTCTCAGTACGGACACTCAGGCCTAGGGCCTTTGTGCCGAGGTCACCACTCGCGACGCTGCGAGTGGAGCGCCTGGGTGCAGGGCCAGATGCTTGCTGAGCGCCAGAGTCTAATGGTCAAAGACGACCGCCAGGCTCACGGGAGTAACCTGGGCTCGAGGGGCGTACCTCAGGCTCAGGAACGGGTACAATCACAGCCGGGGAGAGCTGAGGCAAGGGAGTTGGTGGTGTTGTGCGAGGGGATGCGTGTGTGGGGGACATGGGACTCGGTGTGACAGTAGGGGTAGGTGAGGCAGGGCCACACATAGAGATAGGAGTGCCGGCGGACACAGGAGTACGCACAGGTGTAGGATCATGGGTATCTAAGGGAGGCCAAGGAACCGGGGTAGAAGCCGGTGGTGCTAAAGAGGTCTCTGGGCCGAGAGCGATGATCACTGGGTCATCCAGAGCCGGAGACCGTGAAGTGGAGGGAGCTCAAATACACACATCATCCTGATGAGGGGTGATCGCAGGCAAAGACTCCCCCATCCAGCAAGAAACCTCACACGTAGGGATGTGCGTGACAGACAGCGACGTAATCGACGTCATATCACGGTAGGTGAGGGACTCAAAGAAGAGTGCGTCACGTGACTCAACAATGCGACGACGGCTAGGGTCCCAAAAGCGCCAGGCCTTCGATTGCGGGGAGATGCCTACAAAGGCACACAAGCGACCCCGCGGTGAGACCTTGGACCCTTGTTGGTCCTCGGTATACCACGCAAAAGCCAAGGACCCCTAGACACAAGCAAGACAAAGTTCAGCACGGTGGCCAAACCAAAGCTCATACGGTGTAACGTGGTCCGGAAGGGGACCGTGAGGGAGGCGGTTCCAGACCCGGGTCATGTAGGCAAGGCCCTCAAAATTGAAGGACTCTGGGAGACCGCACTCAGACCGCATAGTGCGAACCGCATCCTCCATGGTGCGGTTCCAACGCTCAGAAACACTGTTCTGCTGAGGAGTAGCAGGAGCGGAGACCTTGTGAGAAATCCCGTGCTCGGTGAAGAAGCCATCCATCTCGCCTAGAAACTCACCGCCACGATCCGAGCCGAAGGTGTGCAGTGTGTGGCGGGACTGACGCTCAGCCATCATTAGCCAGAGGCGAACCACGAGAGCGGCATCACTCTTCTAGCGCAGGCTATAGACCCACCGCATCCGGGTGAAGTCATCAGTCAGATGACTTCACCCGGATCCGGGTGAAGTCATCAGAGTCAGGACGTATCGACCCCTATTGGACAAAGACTTGACCGGAAGAGGACCAAGAAGGTCCGAATGGACTAACTCGAGAGGGCGAAGTGCACGAGAACAAGAGTCAGGGTAGGTGCAGCGATGCATCTTACCCTGGGCGCAGAAGAGACAGTCGGTTTTGGGCGGCTTCTCGAAAGAAGCCGCATCAAGACCAAGAGCGGGCTGTGTCCGAATGAGCTTTGACACAGTGTCAGAGCCCACATGACACAGACGGCGATGAAGCAATCGCTGGTGCTTAGGAGACAAGACACTAGTGACAAAAACATGAGCGAAAAGGGAACGGGAGCAAGGAGCAGAATTCCGGGAGACTTGGTACAAGTCATCCACAACAGAGGCACGCAGAACCAGGCTGCGAGTGTCAATGGCAGTCACGGTCGCGGACTGGGCAGTGTGCTCCACAGAGAGTCCCATCAGTGTGCAAGCACGTACAGAAAGCAAACTGAGCTCAAGGTCAGGCACAAACAGCACCTCGGAGAGATACAAGGGGCCAGACGGACCATCGAAACGCACAACCCCAACACCCTGGACTGGCAAGGACTGACCAGAGCCTGTGCAGACGGAACAAACAGATGCAATAGGGCCGAGAACAATGAAGTCACTACAACGACACGTCATGTGATGAGTGGCACCTAAATCGATGATCCAAGTGCCACGTGAATCACGACTGGAGGACGTCACTATACAGCGGGCAATGGAACACTCGGCCTCAGACGGACGCTGGGCAACAGGTGGGGAGAAACGACGAAGGGCACAAAGGTGAGACTCATGAATCCAATCAGGTACATCATCATCACATGCCGACTGTGCCCCCCCACACAAGTCATCCCGAGCCACAAGAACAGACGGACCGACAGTCTATGAATCACTTGGCTTTGACAACACACTCGCACCTCCTGAAAGCGAAGCACCAGAAGGTGGCGGAGCTCGGCAATGGTGCGGTTGCGTGGGTACGGATCGCTGCTACTCGTCGGTGGAGAAGCAGGAACAACTGCAGTCGTGGCCGCCACGCGTCCTCAGGATGGCGAGGATGACATGTTGGACGTGGAACGGAGGGCGTGTGCAGCCTGGAGCCCACGAGGAATCCGCGCCCAGTCAAGCGGCTACAGGCACTCGGTGTAATGATGGGCGCCTCCACAGTTGTAGCAGTGAACGGAACGTCCACTGCTACCACTGGAGGGCGACGGCTGCTATGACTGCTGCTGACCTGGTCCCCACTTCCCCTTCTTCTTCTTCCCCTGAGCAGCTGCTGCAACACCTGTGTCAGAGTGGGTGTGGACGGGGCCAAAGAGGAGGACGGAGACAAGGACGTGATGGAGGATGAAGAAGGAGATTGCAGGAGGGATGATGGTGGTGATGCAACGACTATTGCACCAAGAGAAGTCTCCTGATGGGCCACGGCTGCCTCGCGGGCTGAAGTCACCTGGAGGAAGAGCTGATGCGCCCAAGGGAGAAGCTGCAGAGTGGCTAAAAAGGGCTCGAGGACAGCGTCACTGTACCGTGTGAAGATGTCAGTATACTCAAGGCGAACAATGAGCATCATCGTGCAGAGCGTCCACACCTGTGTGCCTCTGGAGGTCCCAAGGCGCGTGTAGATGCACATGGCGCGTCGCCAGTAATCAGCTGCAGGCTCTGCAGGCCCTTGACGGAGAGAGTGAAAGGCACAAATGTGTGCTGCACGGGTGGCGTGCGTCTTTGCAGCCAACAGGGATAGGGACAGATCCCAACCCCCGCATGGGTTGGCGCCCGTGCCTGTGCCGGGCTCTCCAAAGAAGGGGCAAAAGTCGACGACGGTCTCGCGTGGCATGGCGTAGAGGAGTCCGCGCATCACCCTGGCTGCTGTCAGCACCTGTGATGGGTCTGTAGGTTGTTATAGGCTGTGGTAGTAGGGCCACACACCCTCTCAAGTAGCCCAGACCTGAAAAAGGATCTCCCAACAGTCAAAGCCGTCCTTAGTGATGTACCGTGGGGGGGTGTCTCAAAGTCCTTGGGTTGCCGCTCCGTGGGCAGAGCAACCGTAGGCCGAGGAGGACGAGAGACGGGGAAGACTCCTGGAAGGGGATAGTCACCGGGATAGTTGGGTGATGATTGCATCGTAGGGATCCGAGGAGATCTGGTGCCTGTCTGCAGCTGACGAAGGCGCTCCTAAAAAACTCGAATCTCATGATCCGGGGAGTCATCTGGCATGCCTGGCATGAATGGCTCATCATCCAGGAGGTCAGGAGGTGGTGGGTCTGGTCGAGCTCCTGTAACGGGTGCCTGAGCCGACTGCTGTGTAGATACCACGACGTCGGCAGCTCCCTTAGAAACCTACCGTGGGAATGTGAATTGGCCACACAGAAGCTCAGCCAAGGTACGGATGGCATCAGTCAGGTCCTATTGTAGGTGACGCATCTCAACCTGCTGGCTCCGCAGGTCCTCAATGGCCTGCAAGCGTGGACTCAGGACCCCAAAAGAGGAGGAGGAGGGATCACTTGTTGCCTTCTCCTTGTCCGGCGAGTCCATGTCGCCTCTCAGTATGGGTCGATAGGTCAAGTTTGTCGGATTTCAAAAGTGCCAACGTTCCTCGAAGAGTTGAGACGCTGGCAATCTTTAATCGTCTGGCCAAAATTTTGGCTTTGGCTAAGTATGGTACTGACATCCGCAGGTGGTTGCTGACGCTAGCACAACCTGATGACGTCAGCAGGCAAAAATGCTGACATCGGCTCGACTCCCTTCCTTTTTTTCCTTTTTTTTCATTTTTTTTCTCTCGTGGTTTTGCGCGAGCGTGCAGCCGCTCCGCAGCGGCTACGCAGAAGCTACGCGGAGGATGTTGTGCAGCTTTTGCTCAGCTGTTGTTGCAACTGTGCTATCAGCTGCAGCAATAGCTGCATGGCTGCGTGCGCATGAAATGCAGTAGCGGCTGCGCAATGCCACTACTGCTACTACGTGCTGCGGCTGCTGCTCGCTACCGCTGCCACGCGCTTCCGTTGCCGCTACTGCTGCTGCTGCGTTGCTAGTGCTGTAGCTACTACTGCGCTACTACTGCTACAGCTGCTGCTGCTCTGCTGCTACCGTCGCGACTACCGCTACAGCTGCTGCGCCGCTGTTGCTGTTGCTGCTCTGCTGTTGCCGCCGCTGCCGCTGCTCGCTGCTGCTACTACGGCTGCCGCTACGGCTGGTGACGGCGGCTGCACTCGCTGCAGCCGCCACGCGCTGTTGTAGTTGTTTCTACGGCGCTGCTGCTACCCCTGTTGTTGTTGCTGTGCTGCTATGCTATTGCTTGCAGGGTGGCAACGCCGCTACTACGGTCTCACGTGACGGGTGTGGGTTGCGTCGACGGCGACCGGCTGTCTTCGACAGACCCCAGTAGATCTACTACAGCAGTGACTCTCATTGCTGGTGCTCTGCTGCGTCTCTGCTACACAGCTCAGTGAGAACTGTCTCACTGCTCTGATACCATGAGAAGATGCAAAGAAGCTTCCTAGCAACACTCCCGTTGACCAGGCGTCAGTGCCTGATCAGACGGTGACGACAGCCACAGGTCGTGCACGCAACGGCAAGAGTTTGGCTAGGGGACACAAGGCAAAGTGTATGAATGCTTCAATAGCATTTGCTAAGAGAAATGACAAATGACAGGTCCATGGCATAAGTACCTACCGCGGCGCACGGTGGGTGTTGTGCGCGACAGTGCAAGTTCTGTCCTAAAACCGGCCCAAAACCACTCTTTTGGCCGTAACTCTATGCACACATGTGAGAACGCTACGCCGTCTGAACCTAGACATGCAGAATCACAAGCCAGACGCTACGATTGGTCACATGCATGCATCTGGCATCAAACGGTGGCCAACCAATGCAAAACATGCAAATCGAGCCCACGGCCAGTCCATCGATAAAGTCCTGCGTGCTGCAGAAAAACTGCACGAAGTCTCGGGTAGCGTCTAGAGCTCTAGAACGGTCGTCAGTCAGCTCCAAGCTGGTAGTCCGCCACCAGATGACGCACCGGTACTGCCTGGGTCCACATCAAGGATCTGCACGATTATGGACACGGCCGAGTGGTCATAGTAAACTGTACAGGTCGACAGGAACATCACAAATCACAACAGCTACATGCAGTAGTGAAAACCTCTTTGATTTCCCAATTCCTCCAGACGTGTTGATTCCACAACTTTCAAAATGTACACCAACATTCATTCATTTGAACCTTTTTTCATTATGATTCCATGGAGTTAAAAAAAAGGGCACAGTACATCACCTTTGCTAAAGACTCCACAGAGTTCCTCATGTAGACAATGGAGAACATTGTAAGGGAGAGAGCAGTGGGATTGGCAACAGTTATGGATAGATCATGAAAGAGCCACGAATCATAGATGGCTTGGACATAGAATTCAAAGTGAACGAAGCAAGAGGTGAGTCACGGCACAGAGGTGTTAGGTGACAGGTGACCAACCGAGTGAGCGAGCGGCAAGCTCGATCTCGCTCTTGGCTTTGACCCCCCCCCCTCTCTTCCACGGCTGTTGGTTTTACGCATCCTCATTGTGCTCTGTTGTGTCCTCCCAACTTGTGTACATCGGCGTGGAGATGATTGACGGCGAGACTTGACGCTACTGGAGTGTCGTCCGGTAGAGCCGATGCACGCTAAGGCCTACTCGCAGTTCGTTGGAGCCTCCTCTCTCCGACGACGTGCTCAGCTCCATCGGCAAGCCTCCTCGGCGATCGGGCCGCCAGCAGTCACTACCACCGTAGATGCTGCCTGCATGCGTCAGGCGCTGGATCTGACTGTACCATTGTGTCTGCAGCGCTGTGCTTAGAGTCCATTACTCATGTTGCGTGGCACTAGTTGGCATCGTGGACCATCGTAGGCACTGCCTGGGTTCGGGCAGCCATAACTCTTTGCTGTTGTTTTTCTAGTTGTTTCTGATTGTACGACTACGTTTGCAGTATTTGTATTATGGTATGGTCCAGTTTTCACGCAAAACGGACGACGTCCGGGTTTTGGGCTGTCGGCCGTCTGGCAGGGCTCACCGAGAAAACCCTGCCTGCAACAAAACAGGTCTAGGTCTCTTTTCTGATTGGCTGGATAGCTGAGTAACAAGCTCTACAGAGGTAGGGGGGGGCTAGAACTTAGAGGGGTCTCCCATTGTTGCTCATTCTTTATTCTTCATCACACGCTTTCAGTTTTCAGCTGCTTTCTAGCGCTAACAGTGGCGCGCGCGCTTTTGAGTAACAAACATAGAGTTTCCAGACTTAGACTCCAGAGCAGCAGACTAAGGGGGCAGCAGACTTAACCAACAAACGTGGGAGCCCGCACGCTGCATCAACAACGCTACTGCCCCAACCTGTTGCCTAGCTTTCCATTTTTGTATCAGAGCTAGAGCGTAACAACACCAGCAGAAGACTGGCTTACAAGTGCCAGACAACGCCGGCGGACACCCATATGCGCCACTGCCGGGGAAATCCTGCTGGATTTTTTCCGGCAGCATTGACTCGCTTTGTGGCGGCGTCCGAATTTTTCCCACGGCCACAAGGCCAGGGGAAATGCTGCCAAGTTTTTCAGGTAGCATAAACGCCCACGCGTGACACGAGGAGGTGAGCGGCAGGCCGCGTCACACACCTGCCGACAACGACGCACGCGACAACGTCATTCAGGTGTAGTGAGCGCCACTAGTGAGCAGCAAGAGCAGCCTGCAACAGCAATAGCAGCACGCAACAGTGGCGAGCAGTGGCAGCAGCAGCCAGCAGTAATCGTGCAGCAGCAGCAGCCGACAGCAATAGTTGCTTGCAACAGCAATAGCCTGCAGCAGCAAGCGGTCGCGGTAGCCAGCAGCGGCTACTCACAGTAGTAGCAGCAGTAGTAGCGAGCAGCAACAGCAGCAACGGCAGCTCGCAACAGTAGTAGCAGAGGCAGCGAGCAGTAGCAGCAGCAGCAAGCAGCAACAACAGCAAGCTACAGCAGCCGGAGCAGCAAGTAAGAGCAAGCAGCAATAGTAGCCGGCTGCAATAGCAGCAAGAGCGAGTAGCAGCCGGCAGCAGCCAACTGCGGCTACCGTTGCTCGTAGCTCGTAGCTTGCCGCGAGCGACAAGATGGAAGCAGCAAGCCCGCTACTCGTAGTGAGCAGCGGATTGCTGGTAGTGAGCAGCGAGCTTGCTGCTCACAACCCCCTGCCCACAACGAGCAGTGAAGCTCGTTGTGACAGACAAAAGGGAAAAAAATCTACCACCCTAGCAATAGCTGCCATAGCTACTGTAGTAGCCACAGGAGCCGCAGCAGCACGCAATTGTAGTAGTAGTAATAGTTAGAGCAGTAACAATTACAACAGCAGCTACAATAGCAGTAGCAATTGTAGCAGCAAGAGCAGCAGCATCAGTTGTAGGAGCAGTAGCAACAATAGTAGTAGTAGCGGTAGCAGCAGCAGCGCATGCAGCTGCAGCGGCAGCAATAGTAGCAACAACGGCATCAATAACAGCAGCCATTAGAGTCGCGCAGTAGCAGTCCAAACAACAGCTGCTGTTGACGTCAGCATCTCACTACTCACGTCATAGCTAACGTCATCACCACAAAAAAGGGGCGGGGGAAGAAACTGTACAACAACAGCCCTGTAGATAATGCTGTTGACGGCAGCCATCATAGGTTGATGCCACTGCTGACATCAGCAGCACACACCAAAAAAAGGACATAGAGAGGGGGCACCAAAACCCACCCTGGCTAACAGCCCCAGTAGGGAGGGGTCCTCCTCCATTGTGGGGATCCCAAGGGAGGGTACCCCCCTCCTTTTCTTATAGCAGCTACAACAGCTGAAGTAGTAACATTAATAGCAGTAGCAGTACTAGCCATAGTACCAGCAACAGCAGCAACAGTAGTAGTAGCAGCCCACAGGCGTTGTCGCCGACACCCCTAACCCCCTTGCTGTCAATCAGCAATATCTCATCGCCTTGACGCAGTAGCTTGTAGAACTGTAGCCACTGGCCTCACAGACTCCCACTAGTGGCCCGCCGCCATTCATTCATCCTGGGCACGCCAGTCTCGCTGTGTCTACTGCCACGCATTACCTTGCACAGCAACAGACTTAGCGCCAGCGACAGACAGTGGCCTACATCATTGGCCCCACTCCGGGCGTCGGCCGTGGGCAAAAGGACTTTGCGATGCTGCCCCTGCCACTTCATGCAGGCGAGCAGTTCCGGAGCTGGGAGCTCAGCTTCCGCATCTGGGTGCATGGTGAAGGCTTGTGGGGCAATTCCACCCTTCCGTACCACTCCAATTAGGCCGACCAATTGTATGACGTTGGTCGCGCCGTACATGCCCTCGTCCCCATCGCTCCTCCGGCTTCCTACCTAACCCTATAGCCCTTCCTCAGCAACTTCATCGCTAGCGGGACCCCAGACCCTACAGCCGCATGGCACGTCCTCACCTGTCCCCATTGTCTATCCAACGACATTGAGACCAGTCGTCTGCTATGGGAGTTCAACTCCCTGCACATGGGGAAGACCAAGACAATCACCGCCTAGTGGCAGCGGGCTGAGGACATCCTACGTGGCCTAGGGACCTCTACTCCACCGCCTCTCGTCGCACTCCTCACCATCAAGTGTGGTGTCACCGGCACGTACGTGGATGTCTTTGTCCACTAATCCTAGGATGTCCTCTCCACCATGACGGCATAGGGTACCCTTATGCCCTGGGCAAACGAGCTCTTCCTCCGTATTGATGAAGCTCACCTGGAGTCCCGCCTTCAGTGCAAAAAGGCCCACGCCTCCCCTGCCGTCGCTGCCGTGGCCGTCAGTTTCCCCGCAGCAGCTACCTCCACCAGCTCCTTGGCGTCGGGAGAGAAGTAGCACCGAGACAAGAAGGGCAAAGGTTTGCAACAGCAGCAATAGCAGCCTTCAACTGGGTCCAGCGGTGGTGGCTCGGTCTGCCACAACTGTGGCCAGCCAAGGCACTGGTGGTACACGTGCCTGAGAAACTCAAGACGAATCCAATGCAACTGATTTCACTTCAAACGGTCAAGTGTGGAAGGAGTTAGGGTCAGATTTGCGTCGGCCATGGATCCGCTTCTGCCTACTCTAAGTGTCAAGCTCTGACACCTAAGAGCTCAAGTGGGTGAGTCTCGATAAGCGAGACTCACCCGTCGGCCGGCAAGCAGGTCTTGCCGGCACAACATGCTCGATCGAGGGCAAAGCCCTCGAGTGTCACCAAATCAGGGCACATGCCCCCAGTCCACAATTTCCACCAAAACCCAAGCAAGGTCACGTACTAAACTAGGACTAATCTAGGTTCTCGAGGAGTGTACCATCCTGCAAGTCTGAGGACAATCAGAGTTCTTGCAAGGGACCTATCAGGGCAATGCTGTGAGAGGGAGGCAAGCACATGAGAAACGTCTGATGGTTTGCGGCGGTCCAGCGTGACCCAGAGGCTCACTGTGCGTTGCCTCCACTCTCTTGGTCAGCATGCCCTGCGCACTCATGTCCACACCGGAAGGAAAACTATATACAGAGAGGATTAACATGCCCCCTTGGACGTGAGTGCGTTGGGGATGCAACCAAGATGCGCAAGCTGATGGTGAAGCGCAGGAGATGGGAGTGCCTTGGTGAGAAAGTCAGCCAGCTGAGCATCGCCGCTGATGGGACACACTTGGATGGCACCTGCCTTGACTGCCTCTCGAACAAAATGGTGCTCTACACTAATGTGCTTTGTGCAAGGGTGCAACACACCATCATTTGCTGCAATGCGGCGTGTTGCAGAGCTGTCGCTGTGCAGAGCAATGGCATGAGTGTGCAGTCCCAATTCTTCAAGCAGTCGTGCCAACCAAATGCATTCACATGCGGCCTCACCCAACGCCATGTACTCCGCTTCCGCCACACTCCGTGCCACACAGGACTGCTTTGCACTACGCCACGGCACTGCCGTTCCCCACACTTGAAACACATATCCACCACGACTGCGAGCCCAACGATGACGTGCATAGTCACTGTCACAGTACCCATCCAACAAGGGACTCAAAGAGGGGGAAAAGACCAAGCCAAGCTCAGCTGTATCCACCACATAGCGCAACAACTTCAGCAATGCTTTAATATGTGTGCTTCTTGGTTGTTGGCTGAACTGTGCCAGCACGTTGACTGCGCATGAGATATCTGGACGTGTGGTGGAGGCAAGATATGACAAACTGCCAGTGATTTGCCTATAGAGTGTGGGGTCACTGTCCGGGCCATAGTCAGTGGTGTTTGCATCCAGGAGGTGTGCATACGCATCAGGGCTCATTGGCGAATGCTGTCGTGGAAGATATTGTACCAAGTGTTGGAAGCGTGTCGTGAGGTGTGCAATGAACCTTCCTTGATGCAAACTCAGTGTGCAAGCAGCTTTGTCCCTGGTGATGGTCATACCCAAGAAATTTGTTGCATCACCCAGGTCGGTCATGCTGTAGTGCGTGGTGAGCAGTTTTTTTGTTTTTGTGATGAGGGAAAGAGAGGGCAACAAGATAAGCAGGTCATCCACGTACACAAGCAGTGCTACCGGGAGGCCATGATCCCAACGCAAGAAGAGAGAGGGATCGTTCACACTTTGGATGAACCCTCCGGAGGCAAGGGTGCGTTGAATTTCCTTGTTCCAACAGTGTGGGGCTTGTTTGAGTCCATATAGAGCCTTGAGGAGCAGCCACACGCGATCTATACCATCATCTGGCTGCTTGACATACAGTTCTTCCTCGAGTGGTCCATTGAGGAAGGCGTTCTTTACATCCATTTGATGTATTTCCCAATCCTCATGAGCCGCTACACCCAGCAGTGCTCGACTCGTTCCGTACTTCCCAACTGATGCATAGGTGTCTGTGAAGTCTTGACCTGGTACTTGGTGAAAGCCCTTTGCAACCAACCTTGCTTTGTATTTTTCAATGAGTCCAGCCAAATTCCTTTTGAGCTTGTACACCCTCTTGACATCGATGGCCTTCCGCCCGGGTGGCAGCGAGACGAGCTCAAACACCCCATGCTCCAAAAGGGCATTTAGCTCGGCTACCATAGCCTTCTCCCACTCAGACGCATCCACGCACCCCCTGGCTTCAGCAAAGGTTTGAGGTTCTACAGTGGTGTGGTCCACGTTCACAGGTCCGGCTGTGTGGTAAAACTGTCGATAGTTCACACGTGCCACATTGCGCGAGGAGCGACGCACCGGCTGTGGCGTTGGTGTTTTAGTGCTCTCTGTGCTGTTCTGAGACACTTGAGACTGAAACCCGGGCGGTGTGTGAGGAGCACTGGATTCTGTGCTGAGCAGATCAGTGGGTGTCAACAGGTCCGTGGGTACTGGTGATGTTTCTCTTGTGTTCTCTTTTTGCCGTGAGGGCTTTGTGTGCACAGTGGGTGTGTAAGGCATACAGGCACACTCACATAGTCTGGATACTGCTCTGGAAGGGTGATGTGAGGGATATGACGCAAGGTGCGGAACTGTCGATATGGCATGTGTTCCAAGAACGAGGCATCCCTACTTTCTAGGAAGTGATGATGCATCGGGTCCCAGAAACTCCATGCTTTGGATGCATGTGAGACTCCTACAAAGACGCACCATCGACCTCGTGGACTGAGCTTATGCTCCCTTTGAGGCTGTGCAAGCCATACGCATGCCATGGTGCCCCACACCCGCGCAGGCCTCAGGTCAGCATTTTCCTTAAAGCACCGCTCCCATGGTGTGATTGACTTGGGTAAGGGCCCCTGTGGCACCCTGTTCCATACCCATGTCACGTATTTCACGGCTTCTTCCCAGAAACCAAAGGACAGGCCAGACTGATTCAGTAGAGTGCGCAACGCATCGCCGAGAGTCTTGTGCCACCTTCCAGCCACACCATTTTGTTATGGTATGTAGGGAGCAGTAGTCTGATGCTCTATACCTTTGGCTTTCAGTTCAGCTGTTAAAATGCCCATGAACTCTCCTCCTCTAGCTGTGCGCAGTGTCAGCAGTTTGCAGCCCGTCTGCCGCTCAGCAAGAGGTATCCACTCAGCTATGGCACGTTGGGCATCCGCTTTCGTCTTCAGCAGGAATTCCCAACAAAAGCGACTGTAGTCGTCTGTCAGTGTGAGAATGCATTGGGACCCATACTGGACAGAGGACACCGGCATGGGTCCTGTCAGGTCAGCATGTATGAGTTCAAGAGGAGCATTGCATACCTTCTCTGACCTGGGAAAGGTCTGTCTGTGAGCCTTACCTTCCTGACAGTCAAGACAGGCGTATGTGCTGAGACCATGTGGGCAGTCTGTGGGCAAGAGCCCACGTGCTGTCGTGTGCTTGAGCATGTCCGTGACAAGGTCAGTGTTGATGTGTGCAAGGCGGCGGTGTAGCAAATCTTTGTGCTTGTCGTCCATTGCTGTGGTGACATGTGTCTGTGGTCTGTGTGAGTCTGTGTGGATGAGTGGGAACAGAGTGAGACGGTAGAGCATGTCCACATGCAAAGGCCCATCAGCCAACAGGATCCCAGCAGCATAAAAAAGCATGCATCGTTGCTTCTGTGTTAGAGTGGACATGTTTGCTTGGCGGTCTAGCTGCCCCCCAGACAACAGGTTCACTTTCAACTTGGGCACGTACAGTACACCAGTCAGCCATAGGACGCCCCCAGGTGCTTGCAAGGCTACTGTACCCACGCCCTCTACCTCCAACACTTCCCCAGACCCTGTCTTCACACCCTCCACATCATGTGCAGCATACAACAACACAAACAGCTGGCGGTGCGGTGACATGTGATGCGAGGCAGCAGTGTCAAATAACCATTCATGCATGGGGAGTGAGTGTGACGTGGTGATACGCGTATGCGCCAATCTCTGACCTGGCGACTGTGGCGTCGCCGTGGGTTCTGGCGGCTGAAGCTCCATGTGCGCTGTCCATCCAGCAGCAGGAGCTCCGACCGTGGGCTGCTGCGACGCGGCCATATCTGTGTAGATGCGCTGCGCCCACTCGGGTGCGTGAACTGGGGCGGCCAAGTTTGGCGGCACGTAGAAGGGACCCTGGTAGACAGGGAGTGGCCCCTGGTAGGGCAGATGACCCGCCAGCGATTGCACAGGAGATGGCGTGTAGGTGACTCCGCCGAAAGGCATCGGTGCCCGAGGTCCAACGGTCATGGGTGTGGACCATGCTGGTGGCTGCGGCTACTGTCCAAACTGTGGACGGAAAGGTGGGACTGTGAACCGTTGCTGCGATTGCTACTGCTGTGATGGTTTCATGATGCGCTGGAGGTCTGGACACGCACGCCAGAAATGACCGGGTTTCCCGCAGTAGTTACAGGTGCGTTGTCCAACCCCACCACGACAACGCCCTCGACCCCGGCCGGGCCGGGTGCCTATACCTCCCTGGCCCCAACCTCCACCACTTCTACCTCCTCCCTGAGCAGAGTTGATAGGAACGCCCGGTGAGGACTGATGCACAAAAGCGATGGGCGATGGGGTGTTGGCCTCTCGGGCCTCGCCACGGAGGATGTCCTCGTAGTGGCGCAGCTCCTCAAACACCTCTACGAGATCGGTGTTCTCAATGTCGGTCACCCGTAGACGCCGCAGAAGCCCTCGCCGGAACTCCCTATAGGGTTCTCCAAGGTGCAGCAGGACGGGGTCAAGCCATTCGAGCACGGAGCAGGAAGCTCCAAGCCCGAGAATACGGTGGCGAAGATCCATTGCCGCATCCCAATACTCTGCAATCGGTGCCCCTGGCTTTGGGTACAGATTTCTAAGTCGGTCGCAAAGGGAGATTACAAGCGCCATGCCTCGTTCCTCGTGACGCGTGGCTAGGTGCTGCCATGCCTCATGAGGGCGCGGAGCCCCGCTGCGAGGGTCCGCTGGGTTCTCCCCTTTGCCTCCAAAGCGGAAGTGACGGATGGCATAAGACTGGTCGTCGGGCAGCGCCCGGACTAGGGCGTTGAAGGCCTGTAGTAGGACGCGGTCCTCAGTTGTATCACTCAAGGGGAAGAGGTATAGCTCCTCTAATCCGTGCTCTCCCGCCCACGCAAGGAAGACGTCCTTCCACGCCAGGAAGTCACGCGAGCCTAAGGCGGGCGGCGTAAGGTCCCTTTGAGTCATCACCCTGCTCAGATCCTCCCACGTCACTGTCACTGCATCGGCTCCTCCACTAGCCCCGACGCCGGTGCCTACGCCGGCTCCATCGGATGCACCGCCGCTTTCCCTTCCTTTGCCTTGCCCGCCTGGCACTGAACCTGCCTGGCTCATGGTTCCTGGGGCGCTCACACGTCCTAGGACGGCGCCGTGAGCCCTGACCCTACTCGTTACCGACCGACAAAAATTCGGCAGCAAGTCGCCGGGCCCACTTTGGGCCCAGTTTTCAGTCACGAGCCGTACGCTCGTGGGACTCGCCTGTTCTTGGTCTAGGGAGCCCTCTCAGGCCACCTGCAACCTATACGGGTCAATATGTGGGCCTAGGGACCCCGCCTCCGTCTCTTGGTGGCGGATTGGCGCTTGGGCGCTCCCTCCCACTCCTTTCTCGCCCTTGCGAGCTGCCCCCCGCCTTCTGCCACCTCTGCTGTCCACGCGCGGCCTAGGGGAGGGCCTTCGACGGCCCTTAGCAGCTTTCGCGGCCCGGTTTTGTGGCGGCCACGCAGATCTAGATCCGTGCGAGCCCCGGCCACCTCCTTTTTCCCTCGTCGCTGCCACTATTCGTCGCTATCACGCCTAGGAAGTGGCTCTGATACCATGAGAAACTCAAGACAAATCCAATGCAACTGATTTCACTTCAAACGGTCAAGTGTGGAAGGAGTCAGGGTCAGATTTGCGTTAGCCATGGATCCGCTTTTGCCTACTCTAAGTGTCGAGCTCTGACACCTAAGAGCTCGAGTGGGTGAGTCTCGATAAGCGAGACTCACCCGTCGGCCGGTGAGCAGGCCCCGCCGGCACAACATGCTCGATCGAGGGCAAAGCCCTCGAGTGTCACCAAATCGGGGCACATGCCCCCAGTCCACAATTTCCACCAAAACCCAAGCAAGGTCACGTACTAAACGAGGACTAATCTAGGCTCTCGAGGAGTGTACCATCCTGTAGGTCTGAGGACAATCAGAGTTTTCACAAGGGACCTATCAGGGCAATGCTGTGAGAGGGAGGCAAGCACATGAGAAACGTCTGATGGTTTGCGGTGGTCTAGCGTGACCCAGAGGCTCACTGTGCGTTGCCTCCACTCTCTTGGTTAGCATGCCCTGCGCACTCATGTCCACACCGGAGGGAAAAACATATACAGAGAGGATTAACAGTGCCCGCTACTGACGGACAAGCCGTGCGTCATCGCCACCATGCACCGCTAGCGGGAGCGATCTCTCGCCTCTGCTGTCGTAGTTGTCATCGGCCCTGACGCCTCGACCCCGTCTAGCAGTTCCACTCCTCCGACTGCCACACCGGTCCCGCCAGTGCCATATCGGCAACAGCATTTTCCGAAGTCGTTAGCACCTCCGTTCCCTTCACCGGGGCAGTCCTCCTTCTACCCGGGCTCAAGCACTGTCACTCTGTACTAAGTCTACACTCTTGGGACATCTACGTGTGAGCGTCAGTTGGAGCAGTTCATTGCGCTCTAGGTTGGCCTGCCTCGCCCTCCCCCCCAGGGAAGTGCGAATTGCGTCAGTTGCTGATCGTCTCCCTTGCCCTGCATGACTGAGCTTGAGCTAGGATCGTGTCCTGCTTCATCATCTGTCTCGCTGTTTTCCGTGGTCTCCTCTGCCCCCCTCCATGACGATGTCGCGTGGCTTGATGATTGGCAGTCTCGGTTCGCACCCCCTTCCACCGGGTCCGCGTCTCTTGCTTGTTGCCACGTGACTGTTAGCGATCGAGCAACTCCGATCGAGGACCCTGCCGAGACCTAGATCATCGACTCCGGGGCCACACATCACATGACGGCCTCTTGCGAGGCCTTTAGTATGCTTGGTCCTGTTGGCAATGTATCCGGTTTCCAGACGGGCTCCGGACAGATGTTACCTGTCCGTGGCATCGGCATCGTTTGTTTCCGTGGTCCTGCCAATGATGTGTTCTTGACCGATGTCCTGTTCGTCCCAGGTCTTAAGCTTAGCCTCCTGTCCGTTAATGCCCTTGATGGCATGAGCATGGACGTTGTGCACTCGCGTTGTGTTGGCACTTGGTCGTTGTGTCCATCCGGTCTTGTCGTTCTTCACGGCACCACTCGTGGCAACCTATGGCACGTCCCTCGTCTATCTTCCTCTCCTTCTGTCCCCTCCCCGTCGGCTGCCACAAGTCATGTGTTTGTCACCAGCACTCTCTCTCCGCATCACACCCGCCTCTTGCATCGCCGCCTTTGCCACGTCCACTTTGTTGCCATCGACAGCATACTCCGCACACAGCCGGCCAAGGGCCTTGACTTGGACAGTTTCCCTTGGCCATGTCCCACAGAGTGCATTGATTGCACACAGGGAAAAGTGCACTGGTCCACATACCCTCAATCCTCCTCCCGTGCATCCGTTCCTCTAGACCAGGTCCATTCAGATTTCATGGGCCCTCTCCCTACCGAGTCCGTCGGCGAGCATGGCCAATATGTCCTCACCCTCACCACCGACTACTCTCGCTACCGCTAGGTCTTCTGGCTTCGGTAGAAGAGCGATGTTGCCCGTGCCATTCAGGACTGGCTTTTCCTTGCGCAGTGCGAGTGTGGTCGATCTCTTTGTCGCTTTTATTCTTATCGCGGTTGTGAGTACATGGGCGCAACCATTACTTTTTTTGCCTCCCACGGTGTCCACCACGAGACATCAACGCCCTCAAGCCCGCTCAGAACGGTGTCTCCGAGCGGTGGAACCGCACTATGGTCGACATTGTCCTCACCATGCGTGTTGAGTCTGGTCTCTCCGATGGCTTCTACTTTGAAGCCATGGCCTACATGACGTGGGTCTGGAATTCGATTCCCCACGGACCCCTTCCCCGCCAGTCCACACCGTACCAGCACTGGTGCAGTCAGCGCGCTGACCTCCGCCCGGCTCGCGTCTGGGGTTGCGTGGCTATTGTGTGGCTACTTGTCCCATAGCAAGGCAACAAACTCGCCTCCTGCGGATGTCCTTGCACCATTCTTGGCATCCCTCATCAGTCCAAGGCCTGGCGCTTTTGGGATCCATCTCGGTATTACATCATCGAGTCCCGCGATGTCCTCTACTTCTAGGAGTTGTTTCTCTGCGATCTTATTCGCTCCGGCTCGTCCGTGTCCCTCCCGTCACGTGGGGGAGTAGTGAGTCCATCCTCCATCCTGCCGCTTTTGAGTGAAACATCACTGTGCATCCCCAGTCGCGCCAGCTGGCCCCTCTAGGCCAGCAACTCCAGTCACGCCCGCTAGCCCCTCTGGGCCAGTAGCTCTAGTTGCGCCCGCTCGCCCATCCGGGCAAGCAGCCCCAGTCGTGCCTGCTGGCCCCTCCAGGCCAGCAGCTTCAGTCACACTCGCTGGCCCCTCAGGGCTAGCAGCCCCAGTCGCACCCGCTGGCCCCTCCTAGCTAGCAGTCCCAGTCGCGTCCACTAGTTCCTCCGGGCCAGAAGCTCCAGTTGCACCCGCTGGCCCCTCCCTGCCGGCAGCCCCAGTCACACCCGCTGGCCCATCCATGCCAGTAGCTCCAGTCGCGCCCGCTGACCCCTCCGGGCCGGCAGCCCCAGTCGCGCCTTATGGCCCCTCCGGGCCAACAGCTCCAGTCGCGCCCGCTGGCCCCTCCAGGCCAGTAGCCCCAATCACGGCCGCTGGTCCCTCCGTGCCAGCAGCCCCATCCGCCTCCGTTAGCCCGTCGGAATTGGTGCCATCTCCTGCCCTACCGCACTCCACGCGTGGCCCACGTGGCAGCCTCCGACCCAGGCCGTCAATGAGCGCTCAGACCGCCGCACCCTATGGCGCCTCGGCCCCCTGTCGCTCCACGTATCTCTTCCACTCCTACGGTCATGAGTGGGGACCCTGGCACCAAGGCCCTCAGCCTGACGACATCGGCCATCATTGCAGACCTTCACGCCACCTTTGCACTGGGGTATGCCATGCTCCATCACGGGCATCAGTATGTCGTCATGGCTGCACTCGCGCACATCCCACCTGGAGCTTGAGATGCACATGCTCTTTCAGTTTCCTCCATAGCACGCCTGAAGGACCCAGCCACCCTACGCAAGGCTCAAGCCTCTTGTGAGGCCGCGCATTGGGTTGCTACCTACGTCGACGAGCTTGCTGCTATCTGGGAACACCACGTGTATGACCTCGTCAACCTCCCTCTAGATCGGAAGGCCATCGGTGCCAAGTGGGTCTTCCGGTGCAAATGGAAGCCGGACGGGTCCTTGGACAAGTACAAGGCCCACCTCATAGCCAAGGGGTTTGCTCAGGTCCCTGGGGTTGATTACGACCAGATCTTTGTGCCAGTTGGTCGGTTCTCCACTAGCCGGGTGCTCTTCAGCCTGGTTGCCCAGCATGGGTGGGAGTTGCATCAGATGGACGTGAGCAACGCTTTCCTCTATGGCTCGCTAGAGGGTGAGGAGCTCTACATTGTGCAGCCCCCAGGTTTTGACGACCACACTGGAAGAGTTTGGCGGCTGCAAAAGGCCCTTTATGGCATGAAGCAGTCGCCTTGGTACTGGAACCAGGAGATCACCAGCACGCTCCTCCGCGGTGGCCTCCAGCGTAGCACTACTAACCCCGCACTATTCATCAGCCCATGAGATCGGACCTTCCTTGCTATTTTGGTCTCCTTTGACGATCTCCTCATTGCTTCACTAGACATGGCTGCCATCCACCGTGTCAAGGACCTGTTGCACACCGCCTACCAACTAAAGGATCTCAGGTCTACTCGAGTCTTCATGGGCATGGAGCTCAAGCATGATTGCTCCCAGGGTGTCCTACACGTCCACCAGACTACCTATGTACACACCATGTCCACTCGCTTTGCCGCGGACCTGGTTCTTGTGCCGAGCGCATCCTCTCCCATGTCACTTCATGGCCAAGTGAAGCTCAAGAATCCTGACCCAGCCATTGTGGGGAAGCCAGTTGACGTGACCACGTATCTACGAGTCATCGGGTCGCTGATGTTCCTGGCGACGACGACGTGCCCAGACATCGCATTCGTCATCAACCTCCTAGCTCAGTTTGTTTAGGAGCCGCGTTACCTTCACTTTGAGGCCGCGATCCGAGTACTGCGCTTTGTCGTCTCTACTCCTCGGTGGGGTCTCATGTTCCGCCACCAGCCGTCTGATGCCGCGGTGGCCTACACTGACTGTGACTGGGCTGGCAGTCGGGACAGTAAGAGTCAAACAGGCTAGATCTTTATGATCAGCGGCACGTTTGTGTCCTGGTGTTATGGCAAGCAGGGGTGCATTGCACGTATTGTTTTCGAGGCTGAGTGTGTGGCCCTTGGCTCAGGCGTATGTGAGAGTGTGTGGCTGCGTCGTCTGTTCTCCGAGTTGCATCAGTCCGTCAAATCCATCACGTTGCATTGTCACAATGAGAGTGCCATGGCCATCGCCGACAATGACGGCGCGCATCACACACGCACAAAGCACATCAATGTTGAGTATCACTATGTGCATTCGTTGTTGCATGACGGCAACATCGACATTGTATGGGTTGGGACAACACGGCAGTAGGCTGATTTCTTGACCAAGGCATTGAAGCGCGGCTCATTCAAGCAGGCTGTGAGTTCCATCGGTGTGCATCTGTGAGTTACACTCTTTGTCCATGCCTGCGTCTCTGCATGCCCTGAGGGAGTCTGACTGTTGACTGTGTCTCTGCCCGTCCATGTGTACTACGCCTGTGAGTCATGGGGGAGTGTTGCTTTTGCGCATCCTCATTGTGCTCTATTGTGTCCTCCCAGCTCGTGTACATCGGCATGCAGATGACTAACGACAAGACTCGACCCTGCTGGAGTGTTGTCTAGTGGAGCTGATGCATGCTGAGGCCTACTCGCAGTTTGCTGGAGCCTTCTCCCTCCGGCGACGTGCTCAACTCCATCGGCAGGCCTCCTCGGCGGTCGGGCCGCCGGCGGTCACTGCCACCGCAGATGTTGTCTGCATGTGGTAGGCACTGGATCTGACTGTACCATTGTGTTTTCAGCGTCATACTCTGCCTAGGGTCCATGTCTCATGTTGCGTGGCACTAGTTGACATCATGGACCATCGTAGGCACTGCCTGGGTTCAGGCAGCCATAACTCTTTCTTGCTGTTTTTCTAGCTGTTTCAGACTGCACGACTGCATTCGTAGCGTTGGTGTTATGGTATCGTCCAGTTTTCACGAAAGACGGACGACGCCCGGGTTTTGGGCTATCGGCCGTCTGGCAGGCCTCACCGAGAAAACCTGCCAGCTTGAAAATAGAGCTATTTTCTGATTGGCTGGTTAGCTGAGTAAGAAGCTCTACAGAGGTAGGGGGGAGCTAGAAATTCGAGGGGTCTCCCATTATTGCTCATTCTTCATTCTTAATCAGTCACTTACAGTTTTCAGCTGCTTTCTGGCGTTAACACTGGCGCGCGCGCTTCTGAGTAACAAACCCAGAGCTTCCAGACTTAGACTCTAGAGTAGCAAACTGAGGGGGCAGCAGACTTAGGCAACGAACGTGGAAGTCCGCACACTGCATCAACAACGCTACTGCCCCAACCTACTGCCTAGCTTTCCAGTTTTCAGCAGCTGGGTTCGAACACCACACCCACACCCTTTTCATCTACGCATCCGAATCTCGGCCAGCAAGAATAAGCTTGGGAACAAACCCAACAAGCACGAAACCTGGCATCATCTCAAACAATATCTCTGAATCTCTTCTTTTTGCAAATGCTGGTCCTCCACCGCAGTGGAGCTATCGGCTGCAGGAAGTCTTCATGCTCAGTCTCCTGCAACAGTGTGACAGGAGTGTGCAACGAGGCCAAAGGTCACAACATGTTGTTAACCAGCACTCCTCCATGAGGGACAGCCAACACACACGTAGACACGGACACTTAGGGACGAGGGTCACAAGACGTGAAACACACTAAACTGTACACAAGAACACAAAGACAAAGGCTCAACCGGAGACATCACGTGAACACGTAAGCCCAACGGCATGAACTGCTACATTGAACACGCTGCAACTAAGAGCCTGTGTAAGGAAGTCAGCTCGCTACAGTCCGAAATCGACCCAAACGATGTGGACCACCTATGGCAATGCGCTCACGCACAAAATGATGCTCCACATTGATATGCTTTGCTTGTGTGTGATGCATGCCATCATGTTCAGCAATTGCTTTTGTGCTCTGGTTGTCACAACGGAGGGTGATGCAACAGATGGGTACTCGCAGCTGCTGCAACAGGAGACACAACCAGATACTCTCTCATGTACCTACACCCAAGGCAACATACTTTGCTTCACTCGAGCTATGCACCACACATCCTTGCTTACCGCTTTTCCACGACACTACTATCCTCCCAAAAAGCAAAAGATAGCCAGTGCGACTGAGAATCAGCATCGTGGGCCCAGACACTATTGGTGTAGCCATCCACTACCACTAATGGTTGTGCTCAATAACAAAGGCCTGTTCGGGTAGTGGAAAACGCATGGAGCTGCCTCCATGTGTCATGCCCGAGGACACAGGGAGAACTGGGCCAGGAAGTTCACGGCGAAGGCGACATCTGCCTTGGTCGTGGTCGCGAGGTACATGAGCGAATTAATGACAGGCAAGTAGCCCGTCACGTCCACCACCTCTCCCAGCTTGGACACGCCCAGTGTCTTCAAGAGCCGCTGCCTTATTGGGGTCATGCGTGTGGACGCAATGGGCACTGTCCCAAGCAAGGGGGCAAAGAGCTTTCCCAGACTGCGTACATATGCCGCCTGGTGGACATGAAGCACGCGACGAGATCGGTCACGCTCGAGCTCCATCCCAAGAAAGACACGAGCCGGCCCGAGGTCCTTCATCTTGCATGTGAGCTGCAGGCCGTAGAGAGCGTTCCGCAATTGCCAGACCCTGTTCGTGCTATCAGTGAAGCCAAAGGGATGGACCATGTAGATCTCTTCGTCAAGCTGACTGTTTGGGAAAGCTTTGTTCACGTCCATCTATTCCAACTCCCATTCATGCTGAGCAACGAGGCTCAGCAGCGCTTGCGCTATAGTGTACCATCCAACTGGCACAAGGGTCGAAGTCAATGCCCGGCACTTGAGAGAAGCCCTTTGCAATGAGGCATGCCTTGAACTTGTCAAGGGTGCCATCGGGCTTGTACTTGCGACGAAAGACCCATCGAGCGTCAATGGCTTTGTGCCATGGCGACAGGTCCACTATCTTGTAAACTGTGTGGTCATCTAGCGCCTTAGGCTCTGCTTGCATGGCGGCTTCCCAGTGATTAGCATCAGAATCTATGCAAGCCTGACGAGTCTTGATTGGTTCAGGGGGAAAGGGAGCAACACCAAAAGTGGTGTGGCACTCAGCTACAATGGCAGAGGGCACAGTGTCTAAGGCATGTGTATGCTCCGCAACAAGTAGGACATAGCCTAGGGCCAGGCTCAGATCATCAAGGCCAGTGGGAGCAACAGGGTCCTACGCCAAACAAGTAAAGGACGTGGATGGGGTAGAGCGGTCAGGCAGGGCGTGAAGGCCCCCGTTGCGGACAAACAGCAAGACCGGGGCAAGGCTAGCAGGCTGTGCAGACAAGGGAGCGCCACTGACACGGACAGGTAACACAACAGGGGCAGCTGGATTGGCCTGGATGGAGGAGGAACGGACAAGGGAGACAGACCCAGGAGAGGTCGACGACCCAGTGGAGGTCGAGGTTGTGGACGGGCCAGTTGGCGGCTAGGGGATGATGTGCTAGACAAGCTAGGAAATGGACCAAGGGATGATGTGCTGGACGAGCCAGGCAACGGACGAGGGGATGATGTGATAGAAGAGCCAGAGGACGGACCAAGGACCGAGGTTGCACCCTGCAGGGTGCGGCAGCGCAATCGCAAGGCCTGCAAAGGGACCAGGCCCAAATGCCCCTCCAGCCGAGAGAGCGGGAGGAGGGCGTCAGCAGATGGTAGACGATCCGGGTCATGGAGAAAGACGGACTTAAAGAATAATGTGTCGTGAGATTCAACGACACGATGACGCATAAGGTCCCAGAATCGCCATGCTTTGGAGTGGGAGGAGAGACCCAAGAAGGGTCACAGACAAGCACGTGGGGCAAGCTTGCCATCGCGGTGGTCATCAGGCAACCAGACTGTGGCAATGCTGCCCCAGACTCAAGCCAGGCGAAGGTCAGCGCATGCGCCAAACCAATGCTCAAAAGGCATGAGAGTGCAAGGAAACGGGCCATGAGGGACCCGGTTCCAGACCCAAGTCATGTAACACATGGCCTCAAAGGCAAAGAGGGGTGGAAGACCGGACTTAACAAGTAAGGTGAGAACCACATAATCGAGGGTGCGGTTCCAGCACTCGGAGACGCCATTCTATTGGGGTGTCTATGGAGCCAACGTCTCTAGACACACCCCCATAGACTGAAGGAAACGGGTAGTGGGACCGAGAAATTCATCGTCGCGATCACTACGAAAGACGTGCAGGGAATGCTAGCATGCACGCTCAGCTTGAGCAGGCCAAGTTTCATGGACAAAGTGGACGTCACTCTTCTCGCAAAGAGCAAAGCCCCAGCGGTAACGCAAATATTCATCAGTCAAACAAAGCACATAGCGGCCAATGTCACCAAGGATGTCATGGGACAGGGGATCCATAATGTCAGCATGCACACGGTTGAGAGGGTGAGAAGAGCGGGAGTCGGAGGCAGAAAAGGGGGCGCGGTACATCAAACCTTGAGCACAGTAAAAGCAGGAGGCAGGACAGGGAGACGGAAAGGATGAGGGTGAGAGAAGGATGAGGCTGTAAGAAAAGGATGTTGGTGACAGCATTAGTATGAACGTGGGCAAGGCAATGATGCAACAGACATACATGCTCGGGAGAGAGAGAGGGTGCAACATGGGCAAGAGTAGTACCAATGACAAGCGTAGTGGAGAGTAGGAGAGGCACTCAATACAGCTTGTCGCACTTGACACCACGCAAGACAATGCGGCCAGTGGAACGCAGAAGATTAGTGCCAACGTTACGCCTAGCAGAGAAGTCCATCCCTTGATCATCGAGGGACGGAACCGACAGCAGGCTGAGTTCCAAGGAAGGGACATAGAGCACACCAGATAGGAACAGTGCACCACGGGTTCTAACAAAACCAAAAAAACCGACCCCTGGAACATGAAGCAGCTGATCGGATCCGGTACGCACGAAGCGGACCGACCCAGTAGGACCCAACAAGACAAACGATGAACGAACACACGTCATGTGATGGGTGGGTCTGGAATCTATGATCCATAAGCCATCCGACGCACGCACTGTGGGAAGGACACCACAAGTCCCCACAGTACCAACAGGAAACAATTTGAGAGAGGACGGGTCACAGGCAGCAAGACAGTGCGGCAAGACGACAGACTGCCAACGCTCAACCCAACATACGAACGTGCACCGGGACCCAAGAACATGACTGGGGGAGTCACCACAAAGGATGGCATCAGTTTGACAATCATAACCTCTAGCCACAGATGCACCACTCTCACCTCCCTGGTCGCAAAAGTGAAGGAGCTGAAAAAGCGACTGCTCCAAATGATGCTCACCCTCGCTAGCAATCGAAGGAGCAGGGGACAGGGTCGAACCCCCCCCCCCCCCCCCCCCCCCCCCCCGACGACGACGAGAACCACGGCGGAGTGGTGTAGCAAATGGAGGGAGGCTCGACATATAGTGGGGCGTCGTAGGGTGGTGGCCAGCCCCAAAGGTACGAAACTGGTGGCGGAGCTGAATTGACAGTTGTAGTGGAGTAGACGCGACCGGAAGAGGTGGAGGATGCAGATGAGGAGGTGCTGGAACCAGAGCTAGGCAGCAGAGTAGTACCGGAGGTACGAGCCCAATGAGACAAAGGTCATCTGGTGGGGCGAGACAGGCCCCTGCAGAGTGCTTGTCGGATCCGCAGTTCCAGCAGACGACGATGCCAAGTGTACGAGCGGAGGAGGTAGAAGGCTTTTATTTGCCTTTCCCTTTCCCCTTGTCCTTACCGCGGCCACGTCCTTGGGAAGCAAGAGCGGATGCGGTGGCGGTCGCCGATGGAGTAGAGGAAGGAGAGGGCGTTGAGGTCATGGAGGGTGCCAAGGTGGTAGTGAGTGCGGCAACCCTTGTAACAGAGGAGCGATGCACACGCCTATTTTGCAGGTTGGTCCACCAAGCTGCAAGCCGCTCAACAATGAAGTTCCAAAGGGCTCCATCTCCAGGAGGAGACCGGGATGGAACAGGCACGGAGCCAAGGCGCTGCAGGTCAGCAGGGGTAACGTCACGCATAAGGTCAGAGAGCTCAGGTTTGAGCCCATTGACCATGGTGAGTATGGCAGACAGATGATCAGGGGCAGCATCAAGCCCGAGGTCATGGAGGAGCTTGAGCCCCTGTGTCCAGTAGGCTTCAGTAGAATCATCGGCCCGCATGAGAAGGGTGTTGAATTTGATTGTTTGAGAATTATGCGCGGCCTGGCTGGTAAAGGTGTTTTGAGTGACGCTAGAGGTCAGCTATGACCGTATCTTCGCCATCAGGCATGGTGACAAAATAGGGGCTCTGCCGGAAAATTTTGGCAGAATTTCCCCGCCCCAGTGGGCATGGAAATACTGAGTGGTGCTTTAAGCACGTTGAGGTGGTGTTGCAGGACAACCCCAGTCCCAGACCAGCACACAACAGAAAGAAGAGGCAGAGAGGAGATGTAGGGCATGCACGGGCCACCCTTAAGAGGAGGGAGGATGGCAAAGGAAGGCCAGGAGAGGTGGAACAGTGGCTGCGAGACTGGACACTTCTGCCACAGCTGAGACCAAGAACAGCAGGGCACCAGTCACAACTGCTGCCCCTAGAGTGGTACGGACAGCGCAGACGGAGACAGCTGCTGTCGCGAGGCTGACGGACGCTGAGGATGAGGATGTGGCTGATGTGGCTGCTGATGGCATTGAAGTGCAAACAGCTCCAGCAGCGGATGCTGCGGCAGATGCACCAGAGGAGAGAGATGAGGCGAAGGCGGATGGAGCAGCTGAGACTTGGGTGCCAATGCCAGCAGCAGCTGCGACAACGGGTCCACTCACAACGGCAACCTCACTGTAGGCTTTCGTGGCACGGCCGGCCAACGTGGACACAAGGGCACTTTCCGCCCGAGCTGCAGCTCCAAAGGTTGCTGCTGCTACCATGGCGCTGTCAATGACAGAAGCTGACACGTGAATGAGGGATTAGGTCAAGTAAACGGCGTCAAGGCGGAGAGCGGTGTGGAAGTTGGCCGTATCAGTTTCGTCAGCAGCAAGGTTGTCAACCTCCTTAGATCGTTGATGAGTGTGAAAGGGAGGAAAGCTTACCAGGGTCTGACAAGGGGAGGGTGAGGAGTCCAACATCGGGGATCCGACACCGGTGCGATGCCGCTGGGGCTCCCGGTGTGGTGCTCGCCGCTCCTTGTGTGAGGCGTCGGCCGGGACAGAGGCGAAGGGCCCGTGGTGCGCCAGTGTGACCTCAGCCACAAATGTGGCGGCTAGCGGCGGGGTAGCTACAGTCCACCATGGTTTGCCACAGAGTCATCAACAGAGCGAGGACGACAGCTACCAGTCGCTGCTGGTAGAGGAGTAGACGAAGACCGCTGCAGGATGAGGAGGAATGCACCTGCAGTGGGTTAAACTGTGCAGAACAACTTGGCGCAACATTCACAGCCACGGCTGTTGTGGATGGGCCGGGTGTGAGCTGCCTGTCAGCAAAGGCTGAGAGCCCTAGAGTTTCTAGATGAAGAGCTAAGGCTGGTCAGGTATGGGCATGCACGCTGTTGGGAGAATTGGAGGCTGTGAGATCGACAGCCAAGTGGTGGGAATGCACGCTTAGGCCAAAGCCAATGAGATTGGCCGCAACAAGAAGATGTCGCAGACCACCCTAGGATGGGCAGGGCTGGAGAGAAGAGGCAAGCCGCAAGAGAGCGGTGACGAAGGCGGAAGCAGGCTGTGGAGATTACAATAACGGTCCTTAGGTCTTTGAGGCAATGACTAGATGCGGCGCTCCTTTCTATGCTAGAGCTGCTCCTCCCACACGCTCTGATACTAGTAGACAATGGAGAACAGTCTAAGGAAGAGAGAAGTGGGATTGGCAACAGTCATGGACGGATCAGGAAAGAGCCATGAAGCGTATTCAGTTTGGACATAGATTTCCATGCGAACGAAGCAAGAGGTGAGTCACGACACAGAGGTCTTAGGTGACAGGTGAGCAGTCGAGCGAGTGAGTGGCGAGCTCGATCTTGCTCTCGGCTTTGAACCCCCCCACTCTTTCACAGCAGCTGGGTTCAAACACCACACCCACACCCTTGTAGTCTACGCATCCCAATCTTGACCAGTGATAACTCACCCGGGAATGAACCCGACCGACACAAAACCTGGCACCATCTCAGACAATATCTCTGAATCTCTTGGTCCTTGCAACTGCTGGTCCTCCACCGCGGTGGAGCTGTCAACTGCAGGAAGTCTTCATGCTCGGACACCTGCAACAGTGTGATTGGAGTGTGCAACGAGGCCATATGTCACAACATGCCATAAACCAACACCTCATGCGTATCTCACCATAAAGGGTTTGTTACCACGAGATGGCATCGATGTTTTGGAGGGAGCGCACCTAGTGACGGCAGTAGCAAAAGGCATGTAACTTGCTAACTGAGGTCCAAAGGCTTAAAATTCATATTGTTTTACAATCACGAGCATGAATGAGAATTTCATGCTCCGCATCAAACAGTTTGGCCCATACAATGCTACGACACCGGAAACAGATCAATTAGGTGTAATGCTCCCCCTCTCCCACATCACCGCCATTACCAGTCCATTCTCCACTACAAGGCTCAATGGGAGGTGTGAGATAACAGGTCAATAGGAAATTACCCCTCCAAAAACAATTCACGTTCAAAACTCTCAACAACCACCTGAGCACGTGCTATCGTTTTCATGGAGATAACCAGCTAATCTCTTGGAGGTTCCTTGAATGCATTGAATAGCTCCTATTGTATTCCATCCATTTTGTTCATATGTCACTGGCGGCATTCGGGGTGTGCTTCACTAGAGATGTTGTTGTCAACATGGATGGAAACTAGATTACCTCATTACCTCTTCCTTGAGGGGCACACTATTTACTTCCTTTCCTTACATTGCAGAAATCCAAGAGGAACATGGGGTTATGGAATCCAACTAAGCAGCTTATGACCACAGCCTCACATGGCCAGATCATGGTTGCATTGTTTAGGATGATGGATCGTGAATGCTTTTTTTTCTCACTCCACCAACATCATGGGCACGTTTAACATGCCTGTATACGGCATGACTTAGCAGGCTACAAAAACTGGACACTCACTAAATGATGTAGTGGCCATGTGAGCATGTCTCTTGGCAAACTATGGACATTCCATGACAACATCATCAATGGGAATATCACCAAAACCAAACTTTCTTTTTCCGTGGTTCCTGCTTGGAACATGAAGTTTTGCAAGCACTTGAAGCTCAAAAAATCAGTAACAATTCATAGTGCATAGTCACAATAGCACTGTGAATGGTCAACCCATGTTTTGATGTACGAGTACACAAAACAAACAATGGACCGACCTGTGAGTTACTCTAAGGGACGTTATCCTCTTCATCAAAACCCTCACCCTTCTCTTTTAAGTCAAACCCATGTGCAATTAGGAAATACGATAAAAATTTGCGAGGTGCATGCTTTCACCCCACTTTTGACCTGGGGTTAAGCCTACCAACTGTCTTTTCTCTCCAACTCTATGAATCTTTGGGGAGCAAAGAGGTATGCTTAATCGAGGGATTTTTGTACACTTTCCGGTGAGTATACAAACGTGTATCATCCTGTATGAAGGATACATGAAGGTTCCGGTTGGGGTAGGAAGGGGATAGGGTTGTGTAAGGGGTGAGTGTATGAGGGATTGTATGGGGGTATGGTAGTAGGGTGTACAAAAGTGTAGTGTAGTGAACTGAAGTGGTTTTTGTGGATGGGGGGAGGGGAATGGAAGGCCGTCGTGTAAGTGGCAAGTGTGTGAGGAAGTGTATGGGGATATGGCAGTCAGGTATGCACAAGTGTACAATGTATAGTGTCTTGGTGGTGAAGTCGTGGGTAGGGAGGAGGAGGGGGGGAGGAGGGGGGTTGTGTAAGTGGTGAGTGTATGAGAGAGTGTATGGGGGTATGGCAGTCATGTGTACACAAGTGTACATTGTATCCTATATTGGAGGTGAAGTGGTGTTTGCGTGTGGGGAGGGAGGTGGGGGGGTTGTGTAATCATGGGATTTTTACACATTGATTTTTGTGTGTATCCTTGCACACGAATGTGTATGTATAAGATGTTTCTTAGAATCTAATGTGTAAGAGACAATTATTGTTTACACTCTTGTGTGGATGTATGTAACTTTATGAAGTCAATGGAAATCTTAAATAGACGAACTTGCGCTAAGACGGACTTTCAGAGTGAAACATACGTAATAGTTCTCTTGAGAATCATGATTGTGGTATGTATTGTGTCTTGATTCTTGGTAGGTTTTCTATGGGAACTATTCGTTTTCTAACTCTTTTTTTTTACAGTTGGTTTGCACTTTCTATTAGCTTCAATTTTGCACACCGATCGAACCCCTCTCTTGAACAAACATGAAAATCCACCTGTCCCTCCAACCCCGCGTGACCCGCTCACGTGATTGACGTCAGCAATCAGATAATCATTACGATGTGGAGACCGGACCCCCCCCCCAACCCCCTGATTTTACATGGCGAGTACACGAAGGCATGTGTATGGAATTCATAGTGTTATGTACACAAGCGTACATGCAATTCATGTATCGATGTCGCTTCCGCGAAGTCTTTGTTGACATCCATCAGATTTGACATCCAGCCCCCCCCCCCCCAAATCCCATACTTGTGTATGGTGAGTGTACGAGGGAGTGTCGGTGAACGACATCGCAAAATATGCACTAATGTACAAGAATTTGCTTCCACGAATTCACTATTGACATTAAACACTAGTGTCTGTTTTCTCGGTCCCCCCAAATACACTGTTCCATACATTGTCCTCATGCACTTTGAAGTTTTTGGAGGGGCGGGGGGCTCTCTTGGCTTCCATTGGAAGTTATATCCCCCCCCCCTTCCTCCCAAACTTCAAAGTTTTGGGTGGCGAGTGTACGAGGTGGTGTATGTGAGCAACTTCGCAAAATGCACTCGAGTGAAAAACATGTTTTGCATGTTGATGTCACTTCCACGAGATATCATGCGACTTTGTACACTTGTGTATAGATACCAAACCCTTCTCTTACACTCTCCCATACATTAATCATATACAACATTAGCATCCCGGGGGGGGAGGGGGGGGGGGTATCATCATCCGTCCCTCCTCCCTCCCCCTCTTGTAAGCATTTTATGAGGAGAGTGTACGAAGGAGTGTACGTGATCAAGTTCGAAAAACCTACACTGGTGTATGTGCAGTTTATAGACTTGTATCATTTCCACAAAGGGTTTCGTGACTTACAAAACTAGTGTATTTCTGGACATGCCCCCCTCATACAGTCCCGTACACTGCCCTCATACACTTTAAGACTGGGGGGGAGGGGGGGCCTCTCTCGTCTTCCATCGGAATTGACATCCGATCCCCCTCCCCCCACCCTCAAAATTATTCATGGCCAGTGTATGAGGGAGTGTGTGTGATCGACATTGCAAAACACACACTAGTTTACATTTCATGATGTCAACCAAACTCAACAATCAATAACATCGACGAATCCCAACCCTTCATAATGGTGAATCGTTGATCCACGATAAACATATCTCTAGTTCCTGGTGGTTAGAATCAAATGTAGATGAGGATGAGACATTTTTATGGTTCGTGATTGTCCAGTCTCAAACCTCTCAAACCTCTCAAGAATGCCCATCAATTTGCGGATGCAAAGCACGTTGTTTGAGAACAGATCCGACTTCCATTTGGCCGAACTTCAATCCTGCACTTGAGTTTAACTCAAGCGTCACTGTGACTGTCGCTCAAGCAACAGTCTGCCGAGCTCCCACTCGAGCAAGGCTTTACCTTCGCACTCGTGGCAGCTTGACTGACGCAAGATCGATAGTAAAGTGAACTCTTGAATGACGCCTGTATCCGTAAGTCAAAGCAAAAGTGCCATTGAGACATTTAGGGTTTGGATACCGATATACGTCAAGACACGTACATCTAACTCAACCTGAACTATGTTAGTACGTAGAATATGTCACATCTCTCTTTTACATCAAACTTCCTATGTAGATTTGTCAATGTTGTAAAAAAAAACATGTATAGGAAGGTGCATGATTCGATCTCATTAAAGGGTAGAAGTTTCTTAGAAAATGCATCGATTGACTCTTCCCCAATGACTTATGTGTATTATTCACATCACTTGAGGATTTTGTCCTTCTTGGAAACTGCCTTTGTGTATGTTATCCTATGTACACTAAACTACGAGTGTAGATTTGAAGGGTGATTGGTCATAAATGGGAGCAAAGACGATTGGCGGGATTGACCCCAGATTCAAACATCACCCTTTCAAACATTTGAAGCACCACCATCTCAGATGCCCAGGTGACACTTGCCCGATGGTTGGATCCAACTACCACAACAATCAAATTTGTTCATCACAATCTAGGCAAACAGTGGCGGATGAGGTATTCGAAGCGAATAAGCTTTTTGTGTGAAAATTGTTAATGGGAGCAATGGCTCGGCTGGTTCCATGCTCTGATGTAGCACAGGCGGATCCGCAAATGGATACAGATACAAATGAGTGAGAAACTTATCAGTCGGTTAGGGAGCAGAGCCGTATACAATATTTACCGTACAGTCCAGTCCAATTCTGGGAGTGAGGCATAACGGGCATGGATTGTAGCATAGTGTGTGGCATGCACAGGCTACTGCACATGGCTCCAGTATGGCAAGGACTAGTAGCTGCGCAATGCAACTAAGCATTGCGGTCAGGTAGGCCTACACCTGACCGGGGTTGTAGCATGAGCCGGTGAGTGAGCTCCTGTAGGGGACCATCTACACAAGCATTTAATGACTAAGCATGATTATAGCTTGCCACCTGGAAGCAGGGCTGCAGTACCGCATTACTTGGATACTGCGGTACTGAGTATTGCAGTAGGATACTACTGCGGTATTTTGTATTGCGGTATCCTACTTTCTTGCGATGTTAGTACCAAACTGGTAACGCCCCCACGGTAGCAACGGTACTCATCATTAACCGCGGTACTTTATGCTTACCACGGTAAACAATAATGCTGCACATCACACAAACATGTACAAAATAGTGTACCGTGTTCTTTGTCCATACATGCTGAAGAAAACACACAGACCACCCTGTCAGCAAGGGACGGGCTGGTCCATTCATTTTCGCAGGCGCCCACCCCTTTCGTCTCACGCACTTCAATCTCTCTCAAACAGGATAATGCCCACGGAAGATATTAGGGATGTAAGGGACGGTGGAATGTGATGCAATCTTTGCCCCTCAATATCCCGACAAACCTTTCTTTTGTTACAAAAAAAAACACATTCATCTCTTCTTATGATATAGACAAGCAAAAATTGGGCATGAGAAATTGGGTTGTCTGGTAGTCCATCAAAGCCAGACTACGTCCGCGTTTTCTCGAAATTGACTCACATGAATCTATTGTAGAATGACAAATGGTGGCTTAAAGAATACCTAGGCACTTCCATCAAGAGATTGTTTCCAAGAAACAGTTTTTACATTCACAACCTATGAAGGAGCTCGAGTTCAAGATCTCCCACTCTTAAGGGTACATGTGAGAGAAACATGACTTTTGGAAACAATGTAATCTTGTACTTAAACATTTTACTAGGTGCAGGGGCTGCTTTTACGGCACAAAATGGTGGGGGGACTGGGGGTGGTCCTCGTTTATGCCTTCCCCCAACAGGGGCAAGGCGGGCAGTGGTCCATCATCGTGGGCACGCTCGTCCATTTACAGTCGCATAACTTGAACACCAGTCACGTCCTTCCCAACCCTGACCCCGCACAACAAAATCCACAGGCTCGACATTCTGCTTTGTCTTCCAGGATCCTCTTTCCAGTTTCAACCACGGACAAGTAGTAATCGATCCTTTGCTGTCAATAGCGCACTTGTCTTGCTGTTATCTACCTCTCATTCTCAAGCATCCGAATGCACATCTGAACTACAGCATTGACTTAGTGACAGCGTATTACTGTTCCTTGTCAAAGTTTCCTTGTTTCACTTTCTCAATACCACGGTGCTTTACTGCAATGTGGTACCGGGGTACGGAATAGGGGTACCCTGCCAAGTCATTACCGACAACATACCAGTATCGTTGAAAAAAAAAAACATACCGTGGTACAGCAATACCGCAGTATAAATATGCAGTGTACTGCGGTACTGGTTCTACCGGGATCATCCCTGCCTAGAAGGGCTACATGGCAAACCAGAATGCAAGGATTGTGGCTACGGAGATCTATGGCTGTCAATTACCTATGAGGAGGACTAGGTTGCAAGCATTATGGCTACAGTGATCTACAACTCTGACACATCCGTCAGAAGCTCCAAGATTCAAGAACCACTGCTATGGTGAAACGTCACCATGCACCTGAGGAAGCTTCTACATGCAAGCAAGACAATCAATTTGCGAGGGCTGCAGGTATAAAGGGCAACGGCCTTGACGTATCTCATTTATTCAGCAAGATTTGAATTTCATGTTGCATCGAAGCACTTAGCATCTACAAGCACCTCAGACCAAGGTTCTGATGGATTTTTCCCTGCAGACCCCCGTAATCTTGGCAGCCCTCTGCCACCCTAGGAAGGAGAAATCCCTGACTACCTCGAGGCCAGTCCACATGGAAGATGGTGCTAGAACAGGACCTTTGTGTTGATGGTCCTGACGGCCTATGCAGGCGTTGCTCCTTGTGTGGACAAGGAGCAGTGGTGGACCTCTATGTGTAGCTTCTGTTAGGTAGTAGTTTCTTTCATGTACCATACTTTGGATATCAATCAAGATTTCCTCCACTTTCCAATTCTCAGTTATCAATGCCCAGCTGCTAACTTGACTGCTAGCTTGCTACACAACAAGAGATGATGTACAAGCAAGGAACCTAGTCCTTTCTACCCATCACATATCCGAGCATGGTATAAGAGCTCTAGGCTATGTATTCAACTAGTCTAGCAGTAGCAATAGTAGAGAGGATTGGTGAAGCATTTTCCTACCATCCCTGTACAAGCTTTAGGAGGAGTCAGTGATGCCTTCTCCTAAGTGTGAAGCGCGGCTCACCTTTGTGACGTTTGGCATGCACTAACAAGAGCATCAACAGACAATGAGCGACATGGAGATGGAGCATCTGTGGATAGGTTCCCTTGCTCTTGATGATAACTTCCTTCTACATGGCTTACATCTGGGTCAGGATCAAGGACGCCATGTTGCAGACCATGCGCAATGCCAAGCAACAACAGTGAATTGCTTAGTGGAAGAGGCACAATTCATGGCACAAGATGAAGCCGCAGCTCGTCAAGCTGTGGAGCATGAGAGGGAGGCATTGAGACAGCATATTGGAGCTCAAGAGCTCCTTTGTCAACAAGAGCAGCTGACTCATGCCGCTCAAGCATCTCACAAAAAGCAGTTACAACAGTCACATGTGGCTCAGGCCCCATAGATAGCATAACTTCAACATCAATTGGTATGGTTTTAGCAAGAGCAGCATCTTCAGCATAAGTAGCTTCATCAACATCAACAACAACAGATGCAATGGAAAGAAGCATCTCAAGCATCATCCATAAACATGCGTCAAACAAGTCCTCATCCAGTCGTGCAACCAGCCATACCTCCTCAGGTGCAATATGTACAACCTGTTAAAGGACACATGTCACAACAGTTTGCAACTCAACAACCTCAAGCTGCTCATGTGGTGCCACTCGCGGCACAGTTTCAACCAGCATAACAAGCACCCTCTGCCACAAGCATGCACAACCTACTATGGCGCCACTTGTGNAGAAGCATCTCAAGCATCATCCATAAACATGCGTCAAACAAGTCCTCATCCAGTCGTGCAACCAGCCATACCTCCTCAGGTGCAATATGTACAACCTGTTAAAGGACACATGTCACAACAGTTTGCAACTCAACAACCTCAAGCTGCTCATGTGGTGCCACTCGCGGCACAGTTTCAACCAGCATAACAAGCACCCTCTGCCACAAGCATGCACAACCTACTATGGCGCCACTTGTGTCGCATTTATAGGCTCATCCAAAAACATGCATGCAGGGAAGGTTGCACACCGAATCTGGTTTGCAAATCTGAAGCTGGATTGCAATTCACGAGTCCAAATCCACTAGCAAATCCGGACTTGCGGATCCAAATCCAAGATTCGCACTTTCTTTTGGATTCATGAATCTTGGCAAATCATTTGGTGTGGTGTTTGTTCTGTGGCCAATAAAATACATGACTGATGAAAAAAACATCGAATGACCTCTGGTGCAACTCCCGTTCTTTACATGAGCGATATGGAAGTGCCCTGATCGCTACAGAAGTGAAGCCTGCCAGTTAGGTCTGACACCTGATTGGCTCAACGCCAGGCTTTGGTGACCGTGCTTGGCCGACGGACATGAGTCAGGACTTCACACACCAGCCAAACATACTGCAAGATTCTGAGTGGTGCGCACTGAATCGCCCCTCCCTCGTGGAAAACGTGCGAGCGAGTGGAAAACTCCTTGTCGCCAACTCCGTGCATGTATCAGGCCATTGACCTAGCACATGCACAATTTTTGCAAGTTAGCGCAGCCGTCAGCTTTCAAGGTTTTGAAGCTTTGGAAGATATCTTAATAGGTGTCCTTGCTAAACAGTTGGACGTGAGCGGGACCAGCTCCACTCCCCCCCCCCTCCCTCACCTTGTGTTCCTTCCAGGATTCGTTGGTACGTTCCCTTGTCCCCGAATGAGACCCGACCCTGGATCTGGATTCGTGAATCCAGATCTGGATTAAGGATTCGTAAAGCAGATTCACAGATCCAGTGGGCGATTTTCTCCCCCACTGTACCCAAATCACCCCTGGGTAGATGCTAAGACAATGAGACAAGGTTCATTGGGGTCTGTTTGTGCTTTGGGATGGTGGCTGGAGCTTCATTCGCAAGCAAGGGCACTTCGGGTGGCTGTGACCCCCTCTGGCGGTGCTGCCAATGGCAATCACGTGTGGCGCGCTCAAATTGCCATAACTCAGCCGTTTCTTCACGGATTGAGGTGTTCTCTGGTGCATTGGAAAGCATCTAATGTCGTGTTCTCTGGTGCATTGGAAAGCTTCTCATGCTTCCTACATGATGCATGTATTGTTTGCGTGATTACACCTTAGCAGAGGGCTTTGGAGTACCCAGGGGCTCTCGGCTCGCTCATAGGGGCTGATACATAAGAAAGCCTAGGGATCATTATAGGCATGCCAAAATTGCCCAGAGACTTTGTACATTTCCTTGTAGATCCATAAAGTCTGAAGGATTCATTCCATTCCTAAATCTCCTTGATTTCCATGCATTGCGTAGTACACGTCCATTCGATCCTACAAGTCTTTCACAGCACACATCAGTGCAAACGCCACCATCAGAGTTGTATGGCGGGAACCTTGGTCACTAACAGCGGCCTTGCTGTTAGGAGAGGGTTGTACAATATCTCAAGGGCTCACCCACACACCAAGGGGTCAAGGGTTAGGAGGTTCATCCGAAGGGTTCAGCGTGTGACCGTCACGCCGGGCACCCCTCGGTTCACAATTGGTATTAGAGAACGTGGACGTTCACTCGGCTTTCCATGGACCCAAAGGAGGCAACAGATCTGCCACAACTGCGTTTGGCCAATTTTTTTTGTCACAACCCAAAGCATGGCAGCCACGGCATAAATCCGGGCCTATCTCATGAAGGAAATCTAGCGTACTTTCGATGAGTTACAACAAGATAACCAGTATTTGTGCGCCGATGTTGAGGCCAGGTACGTCATCCAAGGGAGTAGTGTGTTGGGTGGGTGTTGCATTGGAATTCACACTTGCCTTTTGGCGCCCCAAGCCAAAGGAGCCAGAGTTATACATTGGCAAAGGCAGTATGCGGGAGTGCCTCTTTACAGGAAACTAGTACTTCATGCCGTTGGGCGTTCCCATGGGAGAAGATGCAACAAAACTGGAGTATGCACCTCCGCTGCTCTCAGGGATGGCGTTACAGTGGTGGCATTACACCGGCGGAATGCCTCTGCGTTACCAGATGGGCTTGGGGCCGGGTAACGGCTTTAGCCATTGCTGAGTCCATCACTTGGGCGGGAAGCACAGCATGATGTGCGGGCATTGAAGGAGAAGCCAGAGACATGAGAGCAGTTTGAGATGATGCTCTAGGCCTGTTTCAACGCCCTCAATGGCGGTCGGGTCGCACGTATAAAAATCAAACACGTCAAGCTAGGCAGATCAGTCCAGGACTACACCACAGGCTCCCTGGATTTTGCAGCGCACATAGAATACCTCTTGGATGTAGAGGCGTACAATTGCTACCATGACGGCCTGAAGCCACACTTCCAATATGAACTCGCAGTGCTCAGGTTGCGGAACTTTGAGGAGCTGGTTTTGGCGGCGGAGCGCATCGATGCAACAAGCTACAATCTAAGCCGGACCAGCTACTCAACACAACCACGAGTGGAGGAGCTGGATCAGGCTATTCCCATGGAGGTGGATACAATCCAAGCCGGGAAGCGGGACACGAGCAGGCAACAAGGACCGAGAGGCAAGTGCTTGGCTTGTGGTGAGAAGGGTCATCGCAAGTGGGCTTGCCCCAAGCGCAAGGCATATCAGGAAAACAGACATTAGTAGTGAGGAGGGGACGACCTACTGCTGTACTTCTTTTGTCTGCAAGGGAGAGCACCATCCTTGAAAAGATTTTTTGGATTAAGGAGTTGTCTCAAGTGCTGTTGTGGAATAAGCGTGAGACCCGGAAAATTCTAGGGATCATCCTGGAGCTGGTTCTTGAGATTCCGGGGGGGGCTTTCAAGGGTCGAAGGAAACTACGTGATCTACTGGACGGCAGTGCAAGCCATGGCTTCTTCAACAAGAGGTTGGCGATGAGGTTGGAGGTTGTCCAGCAGCCGAGTATGTCAGCCAAGATGCGGCAAGTGTCTGGAGTGGTGGAGTACGGGAGGCCTCTTGTCAAGCACAAGGTCCACATGGGTGAGTTAGTATGTGGCATGGAGTTCCACACCTGCCCCATGGATGATTACGACTGCTTGATCAGCCAGGATTAGTTGAACGCCTGGAATCTGGGGGTGGATTGGAGGTGCAACCGGGTGGTCGTGAAGACGGGTGGAAAACCTCTCACTTTACCATTGTGGCGGAATGAGGGGAAGGAGTCGGATGTTCCAAAAGAGAGGAAGTAGCTACGCGTCATAAAATTGTAGCAGTTAGAGTGATGCGAGCACAAGAATTGCCAAGTTTACTTGGCATGGGTGCGCCCACAACAATAAGCAGAGCAACTGATTGTAGTGGTTGAAACAGTAGAGGGATCACCGTTGGAAGGCAAGGGAGCTCCAGAGTTGCCTCCCTGAATTGGGAAGGTGCTAAAAGAGTTTGGGGATGTTTTCCCAAAGGAGTTTCCAAAGGAGCTAGGGTCGTTACCCATGGTAGTAGCTCCTTTGGTGAATCTTATGGGAGCCGCCGGTCGAGGCGGTGATTACGTCATCATGTTAGTGTCATGTTTTGATGCTCTCATTGTATTCTAAGTGAAAAAAATGTGAAATCAACCCAAGAACCGGGTCATTTGGTGCAGGGACAAGAAAGATACGGCTGTGCAAAGGTGGGAGAAGCACCTCAAGAAAACAAGAGATGTACTGGTTCGATCCCGAACACAGCGGAGCGACTTTCTCATCCACTCCAGCCAAAACGCCCTTGGATAGGTCCTTAGCCAATGGGGCAAGGTTCGTTGGCGTCCATGGGAACTTCCGGATTGCGGCTGGAGGTGCATTCACAAGCAAGGGCGCTTCAGACGGCCGTAATCCCCATTGCCGGTGCTACCAGCGACAGTCACGCATGGAGCACTCAAACGGCCATAACTCAGCCATTTCTCTACGAATTAAGGTACTCGTTGGAAAGCTTGCAATGCGTGCTACGTGACTTGTGTGTTATTTTCATTATTGCATTTCAGCTGAGGTCTTCAGAGTGCTAAGGGACTCTCGGCTGGCTCGTAGGGGCATAAGGAGGCTTAGGGATTGTTCTATGCATGCCAATCTTCCCCACAGACCTTGTACATTTCCTTGTACCAATCCATCAAGTTTAAAGAATTCATTCCATTTCCAAATCTCCTTCATTTCCAAACATTGCCTAGTATTCGTCCAATTGATTCTATAACGCTACCGCAACACACCTTGGTGCAAACGCCACCATCAGAGTCTTATGGCGGGAACCTCGATCGCTAGCAGCGGCACTAGGAGAGTTTCCTGCGACATCTCAATGGCTGGCCAACACACCAAGGGGTCGAGGGCATTCACATCCCAAGGGCTCAGCATGTGACCATCACGCCGGGTACCCCTCAGTTCACAATTGGCATTAGAGCGCGTGGACGTTCACTCGGCTTTGCATGGATCCAAGGGAGGCAACAGATCTCCCACGGCCTCGTTTGGCCAATATTTTTTTGTCACAACCAGAAGCATGGCAGCTGCGACATACGTCCAGGCCTATATTATGCAGGAGATCCGGCGTGCTTTTGGTGACTCATGCCAAGAGAACCAGTAGCTGCGAGCTGAGGTTGAGGCAATGTACGTCAACCAAGGGAGTAGTGCGTTGGTTGGGTGTTGCATTGGAATCCGCACATGCCTTTTGGCGGCCCAAGCCCAAGGAGCCATAACTATACATTGACAAAGGTAGTATGTGGGAGTGGCTCTTTACAGCAAATTAGTACTTCATGCTGTTGGACACTCCCATGGGATAAGATGCCACAAGACTGGAGTATGCACATATGCTGCTCCCAAGAATGGCGCTCTAGTGGTGCCATTACATCAGCGGAATGCCGCTGCATTGCCGGATGGACGGGGGGCCGGGTAATGGCTTCAGCCATTGTCGAGTTCATTGCTGGGGCGGGAAGTGCAGCACGGTGTGCGGGCGTTGACAGAGAAGCCAGATGCATGAGAGCAGTTAGAGACGATGCTATAAGCGTGTTTTAATGCCCTCAACGCGGCCGAGTCACACGTGACAAAATCAAACACGTCAAGCAAGGCTGATCAGTCCAGGACTACACCACGCGTTTCATGGCTTTTGCGGCGCACTAAACTACTAGGATTTTGTCCTTCTTGGAAGCTGCCTTTGTGTATGTTATCCTATGTACACTAAACTACGAGTGTAAGTTTGAAGGGTGATTGGTCATAAATGGGAGCAAAGACGATTGGCGGGATTGACCCCAGATTCAAATATCACTCTTTCAAACATTTGAAGCACCACCATCTCAGATGCCCAGGTGACACTTGCCCGATGGTTGGATCCAACTACCACAGCAATCAAATTTGTTCATCACGATCTAGGCAAATAGTGGCGGATGAGGTATTCAAAGCGAATAAGTTATTCATGTGAAAATTGTTAATGGGCGCAATGACTCGGCTGGTTCCATTCTCTGATGTAGCACAGGCGGATCCGCAAATGGATACAGATACACTGAGTGAGAAATTTCTAAGTCGGTTAGGGAGCAGAGCCGTAGCAAGTTTTTACAGTACAGTCTAGTCCAATTAACGGGCATGGATTGTAACATACTGTGTGGCATGCACAGGCTACTGCACATGGCTCCAGTATGGCAAGGACAAGTAGCTGCGCAATGCAACTAAGCATTGCGGTCAGGTAGGCCTACACCTGACCGGGGTTGTAGCATGAGGCCGTGAGTGAGCTCCTGTAGGGGATCATCTGCACAAGCATTTAGTGACTTAGCATGATTATAGCTTGCCACCTGGCAGCAGGGCTGCAATGCCGCGTTACTTGGATACTGCGGTACTGAATATTTCAGTAGGATACTACTGCGGTATCTCGTATCGCGGTATCCTACTTTCTTGCGATGTTAGTACCAAACTGGTAACGCTCCCACGGTAGCAACGGTACTCATCATTAACCGCGGTACTTAATGCTTACCACGGTAAACAATAATACTGCACATCACACAAACATGTACAAAATATTGTACCGTGTTCTTAGTCCATACATGCTGAAGAAAACACACAGACCACCCTGTCAGCAAGGGACGGGCTGGTCCATTCATTTTCGCAGGCGCCCACCCCTTTTGTCTCACGCACTTCAATCTCTCTCAAACAGGATAATGCCCACGGAAGATATTAGGGATGTAAGGGGCGGTGGAATGTGATGCAATCTTTGCCCGTCAATATCCCGACAAACCTTTCTTTTGTTACACAAAAAACACATTTATCTCTTCCTATGATATAGACAAGCAAAAACTGGGCATAATAAAGCTTTGTTGTCTGGTAGTCCATCAAAGCCAGACTACGTCCGCGTTTTCTTGAAATTGACTCACATGAATCTATTGTAGAATGACAAATGGTGTCTCAAAGAATACCTAGGCACTTCCATTGAGAGATTGTTTCCGAGAAACAGTTTTTACATTCACAACCTATGAAGGAGCTCGAGAGAAAGATCTCCCAGTCTTAAGGTTACATGTGAGAGAAACATGACTTTTGGAGACAATGTAATCTTGTACTTAAACATTTTACTAGGTGCAGGGGCTGCACTTACGGCACAAAATGGTGGGGGGACTGGGGGTGGTCCTCGTTTATGCTTTCCCCCAACATGGGCAAGGCGGACAGTGGTCCATCATCGTGGGCACGCTCGTCCATTTACAGTCGCATAACTTGTACACCAGTCACGTCCTTCCCAACCCTGACCCCGCGCAAACAACAAAATCCACAGGCTCGACACTCTACTTTGTCTTCCAGGATCCTCTTTCCAGTTTCAACCACGCACAAGCAATAATCAATCCTTTGCTGTCAATAGCGCACTTGTCTTGCTATCATCTACCTGTCATTCTCGAGCATCTGAATGCACACTCATCTGAAATACAGCATTGACTTAGTGACAGCGTATTACTGTTACTTGTCAAAGTTTCCTTGTTTCACTTTCTCAATACCGCGGTACTTTACTGCGATGTGGTACCGGGGTACGGAATAGGGGTACCCTGCCAAGTGATTACTGATAACATACCAGTATTGTTGAAAGAAAAAACCATGCCGCGGTACGGCAATACCGCGGTATAAAAATTCAGTATACTGCGGTACCGGTACTACCGGAATCATCCCTGCCTAGAAGGGCTACATGGCAAAACAAAATGCAAGGATTGTGGCCACGGAGGTCTATGGCTGTCAATTACCTATGATGAGGACTAGGTTGCAAGCATTATGGCTACAGTGATCTACAACTCTGACACATCTGTCAGAAGCTCCAAGATTCAAGAACCACTGCTATGGTGAAACTTCACCATGCACCTGAGGAAGCTTCTACATGCAAGCAAGACAATCAATTTGCGAGGGCTGCAGGTATAAATGGCAACGGCCTTGACGTATCTCATTTATTCAGCAGGATTGAAATTTCATGTTGCATCGAAGCACTTAGCATCTACAAGCACCTCAGACCAAGGTTCTGATGGATTTTGCCCTGTAGACCCCTGTAAGCTTGGCAGCCCTCTGCCACCCTAGGAAGGAGAATCCCCTGACTACCTCGAGGCCAGTCCACATGGAAGATGGTGCTAGAACAGGACCCTTGTGTTGATGGTCCTGACGGCCTAACAAGGCGTTGCTCCTTGTGTGGACAAGGAGCAGTGGTGGACCTCTATGTGTAGCTTCTGCTAGGTAGTAGTTTCTTTCATGTACCATACTTGTACTTTGGATATCAATCAAGATTTCCTCCGCTTTCAGATTCTCAGTTATCAATGCCCAGCTGCTAACTTGACTGCTAGCTTGCTACACGACAAGAGATGATATACAAGCAAGGAACCTAGTCCTTTCTACCCATCACATATCCCAACATGGTAGAAGAGCTCTAGGCTATGTATTCAACTAGTCTAGCAGTAGCAATAGTAGGGAGGATTGGTGAAGCATTTTCTTACCATCCCTGTACAAGTTTGAGGAGGAGTCAGTGACGCCTTCTCCTAAGTGTGAAGCGCGGCTCGCCTTTGTGACGTTTGGCATGCACTAACAAGAGCATCAACAGACAATGAGCGACATGGAGATGGAGCATCTGTGGATAGGTTCCCTTGCTCTTGATGATAACTCCCTTCTACATGGCTTTCGTCTGGGTCAGGATCAAGGACGCCATGTTGCAGACCACGCGCAATGCCAAGCAGCAATAGTGAATTGCTTAGCGGAAGAGGCGCAATGCATGGCACAAAAAGAAGCTGCAGCTCGTCAAGCTGTGGAGCGTGAGAGGGAGGCATTGAGGCAGCATATTGGAGCTCAAGAGCTCTTTTGTCAACAAGAGCAGCTGACTCATGCCGCTCAAGCATCTCACACAAAGCAGTTCCAACAGTCACATGTGGCTCAGGCCCCATAGATAGCATAACTTCAACATCAATTGGTATGGTTTTAGCAAAAGCGGCATCTTTAGCAGAAGTAGCCTCATCAGCATCAACAACAACAGATGCAATGGAGAGAAGCATCTCAAGCATCATCCATAAACATGCGTCAAACAAGTCCTCATCCAGTCGTGCAACCAGCCATACCTCCTCAGGTGCAATATGTACAACCTGTTAAAGGACACATGTCACAACAGTTTGCAACTCAACAACCTCAAGCTGCTCATGTGGTGCCACTCGCGGCACAGTTTCAACCAGCATAACAAGCACCCTCTGCCACAAGCATGCACAACCTACTATGGCGCCACTTGTGCCACAGTTATAGGCTCATCCAAAAACATGCATGCAGGGAAGGTTGCACACCGAATCTGGTTTGCGAATCTGAATCTGGATTGCGATTCACGACTCCAAATCCACTAGCGAATCCGGATTCGGGGATCCAAATCCAAGATTCGCACTTTCTTTTGGATTCATGAATCTTGGCAAATAACTTGGTGTGGTGTTAGTTCTGTGGCCAAGAAAATACATGGCTGATGAAACAAACATCGAATGACCTCTGGTGCAACTCCCCTTCTTTACATGAGCGATATGGAAGTGCCCCGATCGCTACAGAAGTGAAGCCTGCCAGTTAGGTCTGACACCTGATTGGCTCAACGCCAAGCTTTGGTGACCGTGCTTGGCCGACGGACATGAGTCGGGATACACACACCAGCCAAATATATTGCAAGATCCTGAGTGGTGCGCACTGAATCGCCCCTCCCTCATGGAAAACGTGCGAGCGAGTGGAAAACTCCTTGTCGCCAACTCCGTGCATGTATCAGGCCATTGACCTAGCACATGCACAATTTTTGCAAGTTAGCGCAGCCGTCAGCTTTCAAGGCTTCGAAGCTTTGGAAGATAAATCCATAGGTGTCCTTGCTAAAAAGTTGGACGTGAGTGGGACCAGCTCCACTCCCCCCCCCCTCCCTCACCTTGTGTTCCTTCCAGGAAACATTGGTACGTTCCCTTGTCCCCGAATGAGACCCAACCCTGGATCTGGATTCGTGAATCCGGATCTGGATTAAGGATTCGTAAAGCAGATTCACGAATCCAAGGATTCGTATGCAGGATTACATGGAGAAGAAGTTCCATGTGCAAGGCCCCCAAGATGCCTCCACATGGCAAGGCATACCAAGGACTTGAGGATGCCGTGCCCCTAGCAGCGGTTGCCTTGAATCTGCATCACATCAAGATTGACCAGTTTGTCGTTAAGAGCTTTCCTGAATAGACACGCAAATTCAAGGAGGTGGCCCAAGTTTACGACATCTGGAAGTTCTACACCGAAATCTATGCACCTCCACCCTTGGATTCATCACCATAGGTGGTGTCAGAATACAAGTGCTTTGAACATGCTGCATTCGTGATGCTAGACAACCAGTTGAGCAACCACATCCAACAAGCAGTTCAGATGTACAAGGACATGGCAGAGTCTGTAAAGCAGGCATGGTCTTACCTTGTCAGGACCTACATGTTTGGAGACTCCACCTTCAAATTCCACCTCCT